>JABFPT010001316.1:7534-21788 GCA_022817245.1 Nixonia krombeini | reverse complement strand
GTTGTTCTCGCTTCTCATGACAGCGAATTTACCATAAGTGTTTCCGTTTCTGAAAAAGTTAGCAGAATCATATTTCGATGGGAGATAATTAATAAAAGGAGCGAAGGAAAAGGGGAGGAAAAGAGGGGAAGTACATTATTAGGCGTGACTGATAAAAGATCTAAATGCACGTTTATTTAACGTTCCGCCGCCTCGGTATATATCATCGCATCAGCCACGAGCGCTGCACTTGATGGCGGCCCGAAATTCATAATAGAGAGAGGGCAGCGTGATGTCGGTGGCGCGTTTAACAATGGAGCACACCTGAGCGCGGAGCGGTGTGATTGTGGCGTCTTTGGTAGGAGTACGGGCACACGTATGTCTTCGTATATATGAGACACGGTGGATGGCAAAGCATAGCATCCCATGGGTATGAAATGTGGCGGCACGAAACGAATCGTAAGCAGTAGGGGACAGAACAATGCTCTCAGCCTCGTCTCAACTCAGTGCCAAGCGGTGCTCTCCCATTTGTTCACAAAACACCGAACACAAACGACCTCGTACGTCGACGTAACACATTATGCATGTACAAGCAAGAAGTATTCCATCTCTTCTCTACCGAAGCCAGCAGGCTGCAAACCACCGCCGCTTTCCCGACCGTGTTACATCGTTTTTGTACTTTGGCGGAATTTTTGATGCAAATGATCGGACTTGCACATAATATCGTAAACAAACAATGTAAACGACAATTTCTTATTACGAGATAATTAACAGTTTTGTGTAGCACAATTCTTTGTAGGAGTAAACGATTCTTTAGTTCCCTCGAACAAATGTCTTGACATCGTCGATTCTCAATAGTTCACGACACAAGAGTTGACAGTTGCTTCTCTCGTTTATCCCCATCACGGCGAAGTGGTCGCTCCATCCACAGGTCAACAGTTTAAGCACGTGATTGCGCCGTAACGGGGGTAACGACCGAGCTTTGTGGCATTACGTTGCTTACAGGCAACGAATTAACGTACATTAACCAGTGAGCAATAATTAACAGTAGTACGATGACTTTTTCTATAAATTATATGGCAGTTTGTTTCATAATGAGAGAACGAACGGATAATTGAATGCAACATTGAAAAACTGCAGGTTTAATATGTTGCAATATCGGAGTATCAAAAGTGACGCGAACTGACAAAAGTGTACGCGAGGCAGCACATGACGTTTGGCGCCATTTAACGATAGAGACATAAAAGTCGTGTAGCTGCGGCATTAAAATGTCTCCGAGCCGTTGGGCTCCATTGAGATTTCCCTTATTACTCGTCGGTACTTAATTCCTCAAAGTTGCCATATTTCATATCTCGATAATCACAGCAAAGCATCCGGAGACGAGTCGAAAGAAGGTCGTTTGTGTTGCTTCAAGAGTTTTATGCTCGGATGGTACGAGCTAAGAGTAGCAATTACGTGATCAAAAGTCTAAACTTGATTACTCTCGAAACAAGTCGCGCGAACGCAAGACCAGATATGTTAATGTCTGTTTGGTCACTTATCAACGACTTCATTTACAAATTGGAATTCCTGCGTAGCTGTCCACTGTCGCGAAAATGATGGGCTCGATAGATATTTACTTAAAGTGGCTTGCGAGATAAGGGTCTACGCCCGATGCATATGCGAGATGCGGATTACGCGCGCACAGTCTTTTTGGCCACATGCGTAACACAGTTGTCCGTAACACAGTTGTCCACTCGGAGTAATTGACTTACCTGGAACGCACTTTTATTACATATGTAAAATAAAGAAGGGCGTTATCGGCCGATATGTTAATTTATTCGTTTCGTGTAGTGCGAAGCTATCGGCGATACCCTTTTTCAATGAACTGCGAGAGAGTAATGATATAAATAAAGATAATAAAAATGATCACGAAACTGATAACATTCATAATTATGAACTCATAACAAGAAAGTGTATTTCGAGGCGAGTTACGCGCTTAATTTAGCCGGATGAAAAATCACTGCGGGATACGCGAGGTAGGATTCAATCAATCCCGCTGATAATGAAAACGCGATTTAATTAATTAAAAGTTTTCTTCCACCGGCTTTAATTAATCCTGCCTGTAGTTCGCCACGGAAATAATAATAAATGGAAAATCGGCGAGGGGGGGAGAACGAGGACCTGAAATCAGCCTGAACGTATAAGTAATCTAATCCGGCTAGATCGCCTTGTAATGAAAGCTGTGTTAACAATTGCTCCGAGACGTTGGTAACCTACGTACTTTTTACGTCGAGGTTATATTTAGGTATTGTGATCGGTCTGGATGTGTTCGTAAGCTGACAATAGGAAGCCCTGCGCTGGGTGCGTTAATCCGACATGTTGAACTGTGGGAATATTTCAAGCTGGGGGAGGAGAGGATTTCGGAGGGACTGGAAATGAGAGGGAGAGGGAGGCT
This sequence comes from Nixonia krombeini, assembly GCA_022817245.1. NCBI lineage: Eukaryota > Metazoa > Arthropoda > Insecta > Hymenoptera > Scelionidae > Nixonia > Nixonia krombeini. The sequence continues at coordinate 19,372 of JABFPT010001316.1, read as the reverse complement.
TCTCGGCTCCATTGTCAAATCTCGCCGATACCATCGGGCCTGCGTGTGGGTGACGCGGCTGTCGTCAGTTCACCGATCATCCGTCGAATTTACGTTCACTTGTTGCTGTACGACTCACCGCGGCTTTTATTCATTTCCTCCTTCGTCTGTTGGGCCGAATTGCTAAACATCGTTGGAAACATTCCTCGACAAAGGTTCGTCCACTTTGATACAGAATCTCTAACGTACGCAATCTCCTTCAACTAAAACTTTCAAGTCGAACAATATCATTGAACTTTGCGAGAAATGAAAACGTTAATTAACGAACGCGCAAAGATTAATTAATGCAGTTGTCGACCAGCTTAACTACTTTTACAGCGACTGAAAAAATGTATCGATAGCATTTATTACGACGGTGTTATAAATAAAATATCTTAATTAAACTTTTGTTACATTGTTTTGTCAAAACGTTGCGCTGAAATTGCGTCAAGCACATCTAATTACGATGGCTTATACTCAGGGCGGGATTTTTCCTCCGCGGCGACTTTTGCGTCCGCTTGCGTATAACGAGTAATCGGACATTTATCTATCCAACCGTATATTAGACGCGCATTGCTTATTTATTTTCCTCGTGCACGGCGAGGATCGTTGCTCGCGCTAGGATCCGCAATGTTCGACAGTTCTCAAACGAGATTTCTCTATTAATGCAAGTCTCACCTTCTCCCGCCGTGTATCTGGCGGAGTTTTACGGAAACGGGACAGCGACACCGCGGGCTCTCGACTCTAATCTCGAGCGACATCGAGGCAGTGATTGACGATGGTCATCGCGCGCTCTGCGGGCACTTTTGCGCGTGCCGCTGCCCTGGAATGATTTCGAGGTGAAGCGGCGGCAGCCGGGCGAGAAAAAAGGGGGAGGATGATGATAATGACGCTGACGACGCCTTCCAGTTCCCTCCACTCCTCCAACGGCCCCTGCCCGTCATGTCCATGCGTCCATATACTTCCAGACCGGCGTGCATACGTGCACCGTCTCCAGCGCGAACACCACGAGCATTCCCATTGAAATAAGGTAACGTCGCGATATGAAATATACCCCCTTGTACAACTTGATAATCCGTGGTTACCATAAATCCTGACTGATTATCCGCGTATTTATTTATGAACTCGCGGCATCCTGCTCGCCCCCGTACGCTACTCCTGTTTTTCATCGTCTTCGCTCCCTCGCCAATTATGCACCAACGTTGTTTGTATTTCGGTGTAACCTGCCAGTACGTGTACGCGCCTTAACCGGCCGATCCGTGTCTTTCGATCGGTCGAATTTCCTCGCATAAACTATTATTATATTACTAACACAACCAAGTATCGTTCGTGGATTTTTTAAAGCTTTTTCTCTCTCCTATAAATGGCAGCACAGTGGGTTTAAAGTGCAGTTAAATCCTGATACAATCGCTGGTCACGTGATCGCAGCTGTTATAAGATTTTTCACGCGATACGTGTAATGTAATATTTCAGGTTATAGTTGTTGCTGTTTGGGAAACGCACTGAAATGAAATTCACGTGTCTCTCGACTGTGCATTTGTTTTCTACCTCGTCTCTGCAATCGGCCGCGTTCTGCCGTACCTTGCATTTCGACTTTGCGCGAAAACACTGTTGACCGATTCATACGTGACATGTTGTACACTTTCCTTAATTAATATTCATTACGTTAAACGCGGAGTTCCACTTTTAAATAAGCTTTCGCAATTAAAACGTATGCTTGAATGTATCTTACGATAAATATACATGCGCTAGACTGTAAACACGCGAAAATGTATCCAAGTGCAAATACTTCTCGCGTTTCACAACGAGTTTGGACAGTCGTATGAATACTGGAAATATTTTGTCGAGCTGATAATAAATCGTTTTCTTGCTCACGAAATTTCTGCAGCTTTTCTTTTTTTAATGAAGTCAACAAGATTTTGAAAAGAATAATACGGGTTTCAAGAAAACTATGAATTGCATTACATTATAAATAAACTTGCGACAGTTTTGACTGAAGCGAATATTTCCTGAAAAAGAAAGGTGCAACCTGCATTCAACTTGTTTCATTCCAGGCCATTAACCATTAATCCGATGATCGTACAAAGCACAGAACATGCCATGGAGCTGACAAATTGAGCTTAGATCAAGTTACTTGAAAAACAGTCAGCGCGATTAAGTTTTCCGCTGATTGGTGAAAGTTGTTACAAACGTCATTGGAAAAGTGGGATATGTTTTATTTTTTATCTCCTCTCGAGTCCGACACGGGACATACCGTAGGGTCGGCGACTATTTGTGTACGATATCTGATTTATGGAAGCAGTTTGTTTTACCTTCCTTACACAGACCTGCCGCTGTTTTTAAACAAATGATTCTATTCTTCAGTTCGGAGTCGTCAAAGGCAATGCTTTTCCACTTTTTACTCAATCGGTTCATTTCAGAAAGTGTGTGTAAATAGTAATGTATGATTCTACATCGGCATATATTATATTACGTACATGGATTATACGTGAATTATTTCACAACAGGTTATACACTATTGATGCGAAGATTACACGTACCTATCAATTTCAAAAAGCATCTGAACTACGAGATTAGGAAAATCTGTTTTCAAAAATGTTTCTATACGATTGACTCTTCAGATAAATTCTCCAAAATTCCCTACGCATACCTGTGTCACACTGACTATTTGTCACTTGTATTATTTCACTAAATCGGTTTAAAAAATGGGACCAATTTGACATTTCCTTTCAGAGGTTGCCACTTGTTTGGAAACTATGTCATAGATAGGATAAGAGACGAAGAGAAACTGATTTCCGTGCAGGGAGACAATGTCCGCGGACTTTATCCGGAACGGTGGCCGAAATAGGACGAAAACGAGTGGACGAAAGTGATGATGATGAAGCGATAGTCCGGGATCGAGAAAAGGAGGAAGCGGCAGCGAGGATCCCTAACGTACTCGTAGCCAGAGGCGTGGAGCGTCTCGTTGCGCCGCAGTCGGGCTATTAAAAACGGAGTTATGAATGAAAGCTGAGCTGAAATAGAATGGCATGGCATGCCTCGCCCACAAACATTGGTACAGCCAGAGCGAGCGTGTGCGTGCAGGCGGGTGTACAAGTGTGGCCGGCGGTCTCGCACACGTACGAGCGCGCACAGCCTCGGCTACGTAAGCAGGCACGAGTAGCACAGGTAGAGGAGAGGAACGAGAACAGGCTGCGAACATCGGTCGATGCCATCGACCGACCCAGTCAAGGCAAGGATGCCAAAAAGGGTCCCCGTCGGGCCCGCAGAGGCTGACAATGATGCTTTCGCCGTCTGTCACATTTCCGATGTCGTCGGGCACACCCAACGCGGGCGCTGCAACCTGACAATTCAATTAGGATTACACGTCGTCTTCTCTCATCCATCGCGGCCCTCGGCTATAATCGATTTACCACTTTACAAGACATTCGGTGGAACCGAGGGAAATGCGATTGAAGGATTGCCACAAAGATGCGGCGGAATCGCTTTAGCAGCCGGCCGAGTAATCGGCCCGCGATTGACGTCTCGATCGGACTCAGAGAGCCTTCTAACCTCAATTTTGCGACATTGCTATATATTTGTGTTATGTAAAGTACATTTCTCATTTATTCAATTCTGACGTAAAACAAAGCAACGGCTATTTTGACTGATTGTTCACATACTCGTTTTTATACAGTCAGCATTTCCGTTATCGACTCTTATATTCTTTTCATAGTTATCCACTCTTCTAACTTTTCCATTTAAGAGTAGGAGTCAGTGGACTGAATAAATAAAAAGTGTATGCACACTTTATGATTTCGTTAGTTCATTTGAAAAGTTTAGTTGAAAATGCCCGTATTCAAATACTGACATAAGTGTAATTAGGAAGAAAACAATCGCTGTGTTAATTAGAATATTAATAAACGGCTGTCCTGATTAATAATCGCGTTACAAATTATCCCTTTTGTCCAGCGCTCTTCGCAAGCGCCGACTCTGAAGGCAAACAAAAATAACAAATCACTTCCGTAAAGTGGCTTGTTCACGATGCAGACGTCTGTTTTCACAAGAAAGGGTCGGTACGGCGTCATCGGACAAATTGAGTTAACACTGTACACGACAACGGATCGGGACGGCCTGCAAATTCAACGGACCACTACTGCCGGTGTGCATTCATGAGCCTGTAACGAAACGTGGAAGGGAGACCCGAAGGCAGCGGGAGGATGAGGGAAGCCAAAAGCACTTCGTAGAGGTCAGTGCCTGAGGTGCGTCATGGCACAATGAAGCAATCAATAGGGTAATGAGAGGACACTTTATCGAATTATCAGTGTGGTCGACACTGGTGTAAGACACTTTGCGTGCCAATGCGCAACGAAAGCGGGGCACTTTGCTTTACAAATCGGCCAGTGGGGCCTGCGTCCAAAGACGATGGACCATTGTCCCCAAAGCCTCAGTCGCTCTTGACACTTTCCTACGTCAGTGTCTCACAGTGCATTGTTATTATCACGAGTCATGTGACTGTTGTTACATGTCCGTAGTCGAGTATCATCGAGTTCAAAATCGGGTGCAGGAGAGCTTTAAAGTGACCAGTCATCAGCGACTTCTCACTGGTGAGCACAACCAACAACTGCCAAATATCCGTTGGTAATGGAGAATCCGTGAATAATACATTTTACATCGGCAAGTTAGACTTCGCGAACTTTCGTTAACTCGGTTAGATCCCGGTAAATATTGTGCGTTACGAAGCAGTCGAAAACATACGTACGCGATTGGCAGTAAACGTACATCGAGTCGATACTCGCAGCTCGGCAATCTTATCTTCCCTGAATTACCAAGAGTTGTGCGACGTCGTATATCAGATTAGACGCAATAATATGTGTTCCTCCGATACTGCTCGAATAGTGTCCAGCTGTTCGCACGGTCGGTGACAAATGGTATAGTTTCAAGAAGAAAAGTCCTAATTATGCAGATTGTCGAATTATTAACAGTGTCCGAGTAGCTGACCACCGGTCGACTTTCGGATGTAGTAGACTGCTTCTTAACTTGAAAACTTGATTTAAACTCTTCATTGCGCCACTCTGGAATTCGAAATATCATTAGAGTGCGCTAGATTGCCCTAAATCGTGACGTGGATAATATTTATCGCTGGATTTGAACGATTGAAGAAATGATTCAGATTGACATAGTGGCTGAAACTTCCACTGAAATTTCGTGTAGACGCGATCCTGATTCGTATTGACTGGGTCTGTACCAGAAGTTGCATAAGCGAGGTTTCTACTGATTGATTTATCGAAAATGGTCAAAGCTGTTGACACTTTCAGACTTTGATAATAGTCCTCGACGTTAGATCAATATTTGACATGAACATTGAATTCGCAACATAAGACTAGGTTAGGCAAGATAAAGTTGAAGAGTGAATGAGGAGTGTCAGTGGCTACGCCGAATCCGGTACCGTGTTTTGGTACCCGTCTCTCGCGCAAGAGACACGGCCAGGAATCGCGGTTAGTACTGACTGGCGGCAGAATCATGAGTACCACAGCAGCTGAGGGAGCCGTTCGGGATCGGCATCGGCTACCCCTCCACCGGTCTTGGCGAGCTGCCTCCCGTCTCTTCTCTTTCGTCTTGATTTTTCTCTTCTCGGTTCGAGTCTTCTCTTCCCTTTTCTCACCAATGACCAGTCGCCTGGTCCCCTTCTATACACCGCTGTCTCTCTCTCTCCCCCGCTCTCTCTCTCTCTCTCTCACCTGCAGCTTCTCACTCGCGAGTTCTCTTCTCTCGGGCTGCGTAGTTTAGCGCGCTACCTGCCTGCCTGCCTCGCGGCTCGTCCGCGTCGTATCGTATGTAACCGACTCATAATGGGGCGGCGGGTGACGCGGGGCGCGGCGAGCCACGACGTGACGAACGGCGATCGCGCGTATTAGCAATAGCCGAGTGATTCCGGGGACTCCCTAAAGCCTCGGTGCCCGGCACCGACGTCCATTACACACCGCGAGGTAAAGACACGATAGGCTGGCGCACTCGTGTGCATGGGTCCTCCACGTGTATCTCCATCGGCATCTGTGTCGTGGGTAACTCGGTACACGTATACACGCATACGCGGTAACACAGAGGGACAGAGAGTGTAAGCGCGTATGGTGTGTTTGTACGCGTATGTCAGCCCGCGATAGTGTGCTCCCTCCTCCGCCAAGCTACACTCCATCTCCTCCTCCTCCTCCTCTGCTTACCTGCCTACCTTCCTCCTTCTTCTCGCTCTCTGCCTACCAACCTGCCTGCCTGCTCGCTTGCCTGCCTGCCTGCCGGCCCGACCCGACACACATGTGTATGTGTACCTTAGTCTTCAGTGTAAGATCTGAACCAGCGGAGAACGCACGGCTATTGTTATATCATTATCATTGTCATCGTCGCAAATTGCGAGCCACGCAACCCCGCCGGGTCGGACGCGGGCACGGATTCAAACAAGCCGGGGGTACGCCGAGCATCTTTTCGCGGACGGAGGACCATTGCCCAATTATCGCGCCGGTTCCGCCGATGTGAAAGCGGAGACGCGTATGATCCGGAGAACGCATGTTGCATCTCCACAACTGACCGTTCGCGCCCTCTGATTACGGTGCCTCGCGTGAGTGAACACGTGGATCGTCGCTCCGGCGAGGTTGACAAGTGAACAAGGGTGAAGATCCGGGCTTGTGACATACCGACTGCAAACGGGGGCACCTATGTGGGAATACGCGAGCTTCCGTGAGAGACGGTGCATCGCAGCCAAACCACGTGTCTACGAGGAGCATCTTCATCCGATCTTCACTCGGCGACAGGTGTCCTTACGCTCCTGCGTGTCTTGTCCCTTCCCCGAAGCCCGGCAGGGAAAGCGAGCAGCGATACCGTAGCTCAGCACACGACAGATCGGATGGCTGCGAGACTGGCCGAACGAGGGCCACGAGTGACATCTCATTAAATCGATTAGACTTTGGGGTTAATTGTTCTGGAACGCCAGGTTTCGCCGCAGACGTCTTTTGTGGAGCTGCGCGCCGAAACGTTCACGATGTTGCTGTCGCGTGTCAGTGGCCGATTATAAACCCGCGGGAAGATACACAGGGCCCAAAATAGCCTCTTACCTGGAGAATATCACCGGCCTGTTCACGAGTAGCTCGTTATCCATCGCATTGTTCACCGCGTCTCTTCCTCCTGCGCGTCATCTTGTTTATCTCCGTCTTTCCTCCGGCGCACATCGCAATCGACACGTCTCTTTTGTGAACCGCAGTGAAAACTCGATTCGGTTCTCACTTCGGAAGTGTTCGTGGATACGTGGTGCACAGTGATAATCGGATAAAAATTGCAGTGTCAGTGTAACGATTTTGCGATTGTTTCTACAAATCGTCCCGCACGTTTCCCCTGCACGTGTGACTCGATGGAACGATGATCCTCCCCGAATTCGGCGATAATGTCGAAGAGCCGATTTCCTTTTCAGTACGGAATCTGTGACTGTAACCGTGTTGTGTGCGCGACCAGGTTTTACCGAGGATTCGTTGAGTGCGAGCCGTCTTAAGCAGCGCAGGAAGCTGAGTGAAAACACGCCAGTGCAGCGCGCGCTGACACGAGTGGACGCTGGGAAAGTGTCGAAGGTACACATTCATTGTCTTCGGTGATCGAAGTCTCAGTTCACTGATCATTATCGGCGAATCGGTATTTCATCGTCTGGAGCAATATAATTGCAATGAAGAGTGATTTGTGTGTTTTATTTCGGCGAGACTCTTCGGAAATCGCCACCTAATTCTCGAAAGATAGTCAAGGTAAGGCACGTTAATTCTCTTGTCGCGGTCGCGTGTAAATCTCGGGAGATTCGGAAAGCAACAGTTTCATTTGCGGTGCCCGAGTGTGTAACTCGCTGCATACATGTTTGGTAGTTTCTTCCATTCGATGATGAATTTCCTGCGGTCGATCTGTCGAAAGAGATAATTTAACTGGTCGGAGTATGAGAAACGGTGCTTGCAAAAGACCAGATGTATTGCGTACAAAGAAACTGCATAAGAATACGAAAAGCGAAATCTAATTGGACAGCTGGAATTCGGAAAATTAGATTTTAATGGATTTACTGGACTCTGGTTTGGCGTTGACATATGAAAAATATTTTACTTTAGTTTAGAGATTTGTATGCATCGTTGCAAAGATGTGCATATAAAACATATGCTAAACCAAAATTCGTTACAATCATCGGCACGCAAACATGGTGAAATAGATGGATTCGGAATCATTCGTATCTGAGAGTTAGCAAAATTTGGATATTCAAATAAGTGCGGAAATTCAGAATGATTATAGACATTACGACTTGCCAATGACTCGAAAGATTTCTCGGTATCGTTTTCAACTGGATAAACACAGTTAATTCGTGTATCAAATCATGAATCATTAGTGGGAAGTTCATTGAATCCTGTTCAACGTTTGAGCACCTCCACAGCCTAAAAACTGTTGTCTAAAAAACTCACGTCCTTAAAATGACAAATCGATTATTTTAATCGATCTCGGCAAACTTTCCTACTTACCATCAACATCGTAGCTTAACCAATGGTATAAAAAACAAAATAACGAAGAGCAAAACGATGCAGTGATAACCGCGTTGTTCTGAATAGATTATTATACAAAATAACGTCGCTTGCATAACGCATTTAATTAAACCCAATAGGTCACTAAAATTATTTCTAACTTAAAATATAATATCTGTTGCTTTTTATCACTGCTGCATTTTTCATCATTGTCTCACTTAGAGGAAATATTAATAGTTTTTGATGACTACGATTAAAAGTTCATTTAAATGGTGCACAACTAAAGAATTTGTGAATAAAAGATGACTCTCCAATTTATTTTCGTACTTTACCATCGTTTTAACCACTTATCAATAATAATCCGTTTTATATGAATTTTCAGTTATTTTGTAGTAAAAGTGTCAATACGACACGAAGCAACTGAATGTGTTAATTATTCACACTACAAAGAAAGTCGACTGAATTTACCAGTTACATAACATATATATGACTGTAATATGCAATTCTAAGTAAAATATTATAGAGGTGAAGTAAGTTACGTTTTGATCTTTACTTTATGTAGTTTCGACTTTCCCGATTTCTCCCTACACTTGAAGTGACGACTATGTTTGTTTTCACGTATGTGTGACGTTACAAAAGCAATTCTTCGCCGCTGCACATCTTATCCACTTTAGTCCGCGGTGCAAACACCGAGAGCAGCGTTCTTTTTTCTCCACGTAAATGCCGCAAAGAATTTCTCACCGCGTAGCGGTTACGCCGATCGAGCTCCATGCGAATCTAGATTGAAAGAACAAATGAGGTAATAAATCGTGCGATCGTCGAACATCGATAGTCATCGTAACGCCACGGTGTAGACAGCGGAATAAACATTGTCCGAATGTTTATCTAGTGCACGCAATCGGCGCAGCGTGTAGGATTTGTTTGCCGATGAGGCTGCTTCGCTTTGGTGGTGCCAACCGGTGGAAAAGTCTGTTGTGCCGATCACGCTTCTGCGAAACACCCGCGATCCGCGCACGGATATTCATAGAAAAGGGAAAACAGCATTTTGTGAAATTTCTGCCGATTCAATGCATCAGTAGTGAGATCATTGCATTTTGCTCTGATGGAGTGATAAAGATAGCGTAACGATCGCTGAAAATGCAACGGTCCCGGACGTTGTAAATCCGAAGGAATAACGTTTATTGGGAGTTTAATGTTCCGGAAGTGTTGCAAATCGAGTGAAATAACGCGCTTAGCAGGAAAATCTGTTCGAATCGAAGAATGTCTTCCGGTGATAACGATAACAATGAGCTTAAACATAAAAGGTTTGCGGCAGTCGCGATCTACGCGAAACATGTGTCGGTATCGCGTACCAGCGGTTACAAAACTCTTTCGGGAAACACGCAAAATGTTGTTCCTGATGTTTTGTCGTGTTTGATGAACACCGATACGAGAACGTGGCTGTCTGACGTCGTAGGTCGCGAACTTGCCGCCATAAATATTATACATTGAACGATCGTAAGTCATACACGCGGTTTCAATGTAAATAGAAATTCTTCGCTATCTCCGGAACGACCACTCGATTTGTCCGCTCTATGTACTTTATTATTCGCATTATGCAGAGCTGCATACGATTACAATATGTATTTTACCGAACGTGCTTTTCATATATTAAGTGTCGTGCCGGCAGTGAACGGTGACACCGCGTGATACAATATTTCAGCAATCTACTTTTTAATCACCGCGACGTCTCGAGTCGCGTGATAATGCTTTTATTTCTGCTTTATAATTGCAATTTTTGTTACACTTTATGGGACATGGTAATTACGAGGGTGAACGCAACGTCGTACATTTCAGGAAGAAATATTTCTTCATTGTTTCACGACACATTTATCATTAGCAGTAAAAAAATACTGATGCACTTGATTACAAAAATGATATTAAAAAAGTAGTAATATAATATTAAGCAATAGTAAAGGTAATAGTAATGCACTTGTCCAATAACATAATAAATGTGTGAAATGGTAAAAGTAATAAAATTAGCAAAATTAGAAAAATTATGAGAATATTGAGAACGATTGTTAAGAAATAATTCGATATGTTGAGTCATGTAAAAGATCGTTGCACAACTGTTGAAATAAAGCATTCATACCTTGTTTACGCTTTTGATCAAAAGCACTTCCTGCTTATTGTCTGGTAAAGAGAGCGGATCTGTGTGTGCGAGCCGACTTTCTCATTTTATCACATTTTCTAATGTCCCGAGATAAAACCAAGAGCTCGTACTGACCAATTTGAATCTGAAATTCAAATCGGTATGATCGTCGGGAAAATCAGCCGATTGCGAGCGTAGATTCAATTACCGCTCGCGAGATTCTTGAAGCTCGGTATCTCTCGTTTGGAGTTTATTGATATATATTTTCTTCGTAATCGCCCGCATGATCTTTCCTTTCTTTGTGCTATTTCCTTTCCGAATGGCACGCTTGGAATAGAATTACTTAAATCCGACATTTCATAACTCTATACATTTTTACATCTCGTCTGCTTACACCAGACATTATATTTAATATTTATTTAAACTGTGGCACATGCCTAACCGTTTTGCCATAAAGTCTATCTCGCAAATATTTTTACAAATCAGAAGAATCAGAATATACAAAAATACCTATTTACTTTTTATAATACAAGTCTTGGTTCACAATTGTAATGACTTTTAATTCGAAGTGTGTGTAAAATATTCAGTAATACTTAACAAAGTTCTTTAACTTTGTAAAAACGTTGGTTAAGATTATTTTAAATTCTTAATTTAACTTATTACGTATACTTACACTCAACCAATTTTTTTTCGCCTGAAGTTTTCTCTTATTCTCTCCTTCCTTTTTTTCTTTGATTGGTGTTTTGCATTTAGAAAAAGTATTTTCGAAATTTATTTATGAAGTTTTTGAAAATGTTTATAAAAAATTCTTCGTGAAAAAAGTGAACGCAATGAATAATAAATGGAGGAGGATTCATGTTTTACATAATTTATTTACACTGTTAAAAATATCATAAAGTTGAATGTACTGTAAATACTAACATCTGTATAAGAATTTAACAAAACATTTAAATTAAAATAAGTTAATTTTTGACGTACGTGCAATTCATAAATTTTAAGCATCAACTAAAAATATTGAGTAATGTGCGCAGAGAAATTTATATATTTAAATATTTTTCCGTTCATATACGTTTTACTTAGATAATTTCTTATAAACATTCTTTCTAAAATAAATTAGTACAACTATTGTATACTTAATGTACATATTTAAAATCTTACCAACCAATATTTTAGAAATCA
>JABFPT010001313.1:2197-13966 GCA_022817245.1 Nixonia krombeini | reverse complement strand
AAAATATTACGTTAGCATAAATAACTCAAAGTATCGATATTAAACGTGCTATTGTTCACATCGGCTTTTATGGAGTATGTCGGCAATAATCGCGGCTTTAACATCCTGTCAACATACACGGGCACGTTTGGGCATCAATTTTTTTACGGATTTCACTATGACGATTCCCCATAAGCGTCGGTCGTACTTCGCTTCATTCATTGCTGAAAATACAAGATTATTGTACTACAACTTCATCGTCATTTTACTCGAGTAGTTTAAAGACACGATTTTATTTTATCGTCGCCAGTGATTTCATGGTAATTTAAAAGAAATTGTACAATGCTTGAATTGTTGTCGTGTGCAATATTGCAGGAAAAGAAGAAATATTGCAACTTTTAGCAGCAGTTAAATGTAAGAAATTATTTTCTAAAATAATTATCGATATTATTCTCTGTAACGTATTTCCGCATCAAACAAAAGAACAACGTTCTGTGTCTGATTATTTGCAAATTGTACTGCCAGATGCATATGCAAGTCAGATGATATATTTTTCAATCTCAACTTGCTTACAGTACTCTTCTGTAACATTAACAAGTGTTTGTTAATGCAAAATTTAAAAATTATTCCGTAAAATTCTTCTGATAATTGGAAAACTGAAAATTCCTCAAATGGCAGTATAGGAACGATTGGGTTTAGGTTAAGTTTAACATTGAATTTGAGAGATGTGAAAGGTGATTTGAGGGTAAGGGAGTGGAATAAGGAAAGAAGATAGGAAGAATGACGGGAAGACGGCAGAAGGGACGGTGGAGGGATGAGGTTGAAGGTGGCAGCGAGGTAATTAAGTTAAAAATATTTCGTTATGATGTCAGGGGAGCAGGGAAGGGATGGGGGCGGGTGACACCTCGCTGCAAGTCTTTGTTCACGGTCGCCGCGAATACATTTTTCATCGTTTACTCTTAACGGCCAGGTTCTTCCACCATACTTAGTTTTGCTTATACCTAAGACCGCATGTTTATTCAAGAGTCTCACGTACAAGAGATATTCTCAAGGCGGGGGAGGGAGCGGTTTGAGGAGGAGTTATGCGAAGACGACAGCAGCGGCGGCGGAGGCGGCAACGAAACTCGAAGACCGAGAAGAACGGGCGAGCGGCGAGCTAACGCGGCAGTCGCTTGACATGAGCCGGAAACGAGTCGGAAATGAAAAAGTTACGCCGCGCTTTGCTCATTCTCTTTTCCCTCGAGCGGTGTACACTCGTCTTGAATATAGTTACGCGTACGCGATGATAAATCTAAAGCGTAATTCACTTTTTAAACCGTTTCAGACATACTCGCAAATGTTTACGAAGGCAATGAAAACATTAAATGATCTTCAAGTATATCACAAGCCGGATTAAACATCAAATATTTTGACAGAGTGCGCGCCCTGCAGTCCGCATAACGAAATTAACCTTCCTCTATGTCGCTATCGATTCGTGGACGTTTATCGTACGATATCGCCCGCTTTCGACTCTTTCGCTGTCGAAGATCGTCGAGATGGAAAAAAATGCACACATTCGTATTCGCAGTTTCCGACAACGTTTCACAGAAACGAAGGATCAATCCAAATTTCCGCGTCTCTGATCCTAATGAAAGCGAACCGCGAAACGCGGTAACTTAAATTCCATGGAAATTATTCGGTCGAGCGTCCGAGCCGACGCGGTTGCCGGTAGTAACGGCGGCCAGTGGCAGCTTGTCCACACTTTTAACTTCCGTTCGGGCGGTAATTAGTTCGCATTAGCGTGAATCGCCGGTCGGAGGGCGCCGTAACTACAACGCGTCTGTACGACCGGCCGAGGTATCCTCTTAGTTGGCAAAGCTCTCCTCTTGTTAGCGCCGCGTTGCCGCCCCACCGCCCCGATCCCGCCGACCTTCTCCCTCGCGCTCCTCTTTCGGCCCTCGATTCGGCAGTGCTAGGTGGCCATATAGTTCGGCATCGAGGGATTCGTTTGGAGCTTTAACCACCGAGTGGAAGGCGCGGCAACATTGCCGGGCTGGAATTGTGTTAGAGGATGGTCCGAATGGAGCTCGAGTCGTCGAGCCGTTGCAGGAGGGCTTCGAGGATGCGGGGGAAGGCCGGGTGGTAGGTTGGCGAGGGATGGAGGGAGATCGTGGGTAGTTGGCTGGCTGCTGATGCTGCTGCTACTGCACGGGTGGATGGGTGGCTGGGTGGGTTTACGATCTGGAGTCAGGCGTTTAAGCCGCTTTCGTCGCGGAGCCCGAACCGCCTCGGCAACGCTGGTTTTCCTACTAATATTTGCCACTTGACCCTACCTACTTACCTACCCTCTCTCTCTCTTCCCCCCCTCTTCCCCAACCACGGTCTTCCTCGCCCCCTCTTTGGTACACCTGTTCCACTCACGAACATGCGTTTTCAGACGGAGTTCCCCCGATCTATGCCGGAAACTCGCCACCACGCTAATTACCCAAAGTCAATCAAACGTTAATCAAACGGTTATCAAGCACGATAAGCGGATCTGCAAAAATCAGCTCCGGAACGCATTTTGGAAGGAGATGAGTGCGCTTTGCCAGACTCTGCCATCGTCGTTACTCGAGGATTTTATTCCGGATTATGGAACAAGAAGCACGCGCACGTTTTTTAATACGAAACATCCATCGACGGGCGTCTAGCGCCATGTGGGAATATTAAAGCATGTGGATGAAGCATTGCCGTGTCAAAAATGAACAAGCACCAAAATTACTTTCCATAATGAAACATATTTTGCGGAAGTGCGATTCGTGAATTCGCAGAGATTGCGTTCTTGTCATTTACGGGAAGTTTCATACTGCGAATGATGTATCCGCAGTCCTTTTGTTAACATTTTTTTTTATCTCTCGTACGTCGAATGAAAGCGAATCGACAGCGTGAATGATCGCGATGTTGCAAATGATAACATTTCGGAATGCAACGCGGCACGTAATTTCGCTGAAAATTGAAAAAGGGCTTTAAATTACATTGTCGGAGTGTAAGGAGAGGCCGGGAAGGAGCTGCGGGGATTGTGAAAAACGAATGAAAAAAACGTGTAATCCCAAAGCACTCTGATATATATCACGCAAAATATTCCTACTTATTTTCATTGCTGGCTGTTCAGGTTATTTCATCTTCCGACTGCGATGCAGAGCTTTAATTAAAAGTAACGAAAAACGCTGTTCGCCAAAGTAAGGAAAAGATGCCGGCAATAAAAGCTCGGCTCATCTAATTAAAACGCATTTTCTCTGCTATTCCGCAGTATACCGAATTTCTCATGCAACCGTCTTTTCATTTTTCAATATTTCCATTCTTCTGCCGCGCTGGCATCGATCAAGTTTCGTTTGATAAGAGCCGCGCCTCGAATTTTCAGAGGAACTTCCGATAAACAAAGTCCTACTTTAATTACATAAGGGAGATAAGACGGCCAAGCCGCGTTTTGCGCGAGCAACCTCGGCCTCCCAATAAGGAAGTGCACCTCGTGACAAAAGCGTTATTCATCGATAATCCCGTCCGTTCAAACTTGTGACCCGTACCCTCGGATGCGAATGCCTCGCGGGCTGCAGCGCGGGGGGAGGTAGTAAGACGGCGGGAGGAATGGAGGAGGGCGGGCTACGCGAGGGGGAAGTAGGTAGCGCTGCGTAGAGAAGCTACGGGCATAAATCTTGGCTGCAGCCGTGCCTCTTCGATGATAGAAATTACGAAAGTAAATTAATTACCCGTGAAGACGAGCGCGGCTCGGGGCTCGCGGAAAATGGAGCCAATAAAAGGGAAGAAAGGTGGCTCAGGGGTGCTTATGCAGCGCGAAACAAGAAGAAACGACGCGGCATGATGACCTCCCCCTCTTCTTTCATTAAATACGCGACGATTGTTCCGCTATTCGAACGAAACTGCCGGTTCTCCTTTTATTCGCCTTCTCCACTCGCCACCTACCCACCCCCGGGCGCCCACCTGCCTTCGCCCGCCCGCCCCTTTGTCTCGCGAAAGTGAGCCCGTTTCCGTCATGCGTACAAATACTTAATTCGACGGGACGAGTAATAGAGGGCGCATGCTGCGCCCGCCCGAGGAACGCAATTTTACTTGCCCCGAGAATTTTAGTGGGTTAACAGAGCGGAAAGAATGAGGCGTTCTCATTAGACTTGTCCTCGTGCAAATTGCAAGGAATTAATAAAATCGTGACCATTTGAATCGAGTTGAATTATTGTCGGCTAAAGAGCCTTGAACGCAGCAGCGACGGCACTGCCTTGAGTCGGTGTGAAACTTGTATCGCACACGATCTTTCTTTCCGGATAATTTCGGTCATCCACAGAATACTAAATGCATACTCCGCCGATAATCGCTTCCGCAATGAAAGTAACCGCGTTTTGCAGTTTCGGAAGGTCGAGGTAGTAAAAGATTAATGCGGCAGAACGCTGCAGTGTGAAAACCAAAAAGTACCGTTTACTAACTAAAAAAACATCGTGTGCGCGACAAATCCACACTTCTTTATAAAATGCATCTTCTGCATGCATCAATTTCAACGCATTCATCGCATTTCATTAACAATGCAATGTTTTACCTACTCATCAGCATATTTTACATTTCCCTTAGATTTTGTGCACTTATACACATACCCTGTTTCGTTCATCAAATTGTCTATAATTGTGTAGAGAAGGAAATGTTCACCGTTGTATGTTTATACTTTAAAAAAAAGATAATAATAATTAAAGGAGGTGAATAAAGTTTGCGGTTGTCATCGTGCATGCGTTGTTCACCGGTAAACAGCGAAGCGTTAATTACAAATCATGCAACGAATGTGCATGAATCACACGCCGCTTGGTTATCTCGCAGCTCGTGCATTTGCATTGTATCGCGCGTTTTCTCGTTTCCCCTGAAGCGAGGTGAAATCATCCAGGCATAAAAACTCGAAGATCCTGAGCAGAACGATTCTCCAGGTGCTCGTAAAGCGTTGCAGCGTAGCGGTGTTGCAGCGTTCGCAGAAGAAGGGAGCGTGAAAATTAAAAGCCAGAAGGTACCTGCGTCGTGTATCGCGCGATAACTCAATTTTCACAGCCTCGCGCGCTCTCCCGCACGGCGAAAGCGATGATGGATCGCTTCTTCGGGGGCCCAATTTCGCAAGCGACGCGCGTCTTAAAAAATGGCACGAACGAGCGCGTTCACCGGCGACGTTCTCGCTCCTCTGCCAAATTACGCGAATGAGAAGATTCGCGCGACGGATTTGTACGAAACGAGGTTTCTCAGCGATGGGCAAGGACGTCGCGAATAAATACTCCGTTGTTGCGGAATCACTGGAAACGTCTTCGCGCCCTTGACAAAGTGACGTGAACGCGAGGAGCGATCACTCTTTCCAATTTATCGGTCTTCTTTTTTCTAAAGAATGAGCAGGGCGAATTATTGGCTTGCTGAGAACGTTGAGTAAGATTACCGCCAACTCCGTCAAGGTTTATTTCGTCGTTAGTGGCGGCAAAGAGCGGTCGCCGCGGGCGCCGTATCTGTCCGTTCCGGAGGGACGATCGCGCGCCATTGGGATGACAAATTGAATCGCATAAAAGTTGTCTCTATTGGCCGAGCGTGGCAAAAACAGGCGTACGCGAGTCGGTAGTAATCACGGGCGTGTAGCCGGCCGTGTATTCGAGGCGCACAATGCGCGTTGCGGAATACAGCGAGGCAGCCGTGGCTCCGGTGGGTTCCCGCATTTTTTCTCCTTTTTCTCTTTTTCCTCCGATGATTCATCGCTCCGACACCGTGCTTCACGTTCCGAGCGCTCTCGCGCGACTCGCAACCCGCCGCAATGTTTTACGCGGGTGAAAAATGTTTAGCCGTCCGATTCGTTCGCCGGCTCGACGCGATTCTTAACCCCCCGTTTAATACCCGCCCATTCGAGCGATCGTTGTAATGCGATTTTTATCGGGGTAGAAAATGGCATGAAAATGGGGCATCCGCGAAATAGGCAATATGCGCGATTCCGCGTTCGAAGCGCGATTTTGATAACGGATGATAACGGGTAATGACGGCAAGTCCTCGAGCGGCGTAACTTCGTAAGCACGTACGTACCTCGAATTCTCATCATGGAATATTTTGGATGTATCTTATATGCGGGTGCGCCTTTAGGGCGCGGCCTTAATCCAGCAAAGCTCACGTTGTAAATGGCGAAGGCGTGAAAATGCAAATGAGAAACGACAACGCGAAGCGACGCGACAGCGCAGATAGCTGCTTCGTTCGTTCGCTGCACGCTCGCTCGCTTCCCGACCTTTCCACCCGCCGCTTCGCGAAATTTACGTTCCGCTCGTCCGCGCCGGCCCTGCGCGATTTCATTTCCCTTTTTTTCTATTATCATTACGTTTTACCCCGAAAGAAGCGCAAATAGCGCAAACTAATTGCATTACATTTTCAGCTGTGGCGGGCGCGCACGCGGAGAGAGGCATCGTTTCGCTTGTTTCATTTGCAAATGTTGCCCGCGTGTGGCTACTGTCGCCAATACGAGGACTACTTTATGGAAATGTTTCGCCATCACTTTGCATTTAGAAATCGTTCGTCGAAGCGACCGCGGTTGCAAAATGTTCTTCCACACCGGCGGAGGACAAATGCAAGAAACGGAATTGCCTTCTTTACGGTTGGAAGACACATCCCGCATTTGCATTCTTTTTTTATTCTTGCGTATTTAGTGGATAAACGTTTTCATCATTGTTATCCGTATTCGAAAAAAGCCATTCAATTAAAAAGGAAATTGTCTTGTTGCGTATTTTTCTTGGCGAGAGCGATGAGTCACTTGAGCCCATCAGCGTAACAGAAACGCAACGTATTTTTCAATGCCATTAAACGAGACTGTTAAACGAAATAGTTCCTTAACGTTGCTTGATTTACCAATGACGCAAGCAATTCCCATCGACTTTGAATGAAGCCTGCAAGAATGTCGAGAGTTGCACACACATACACGTTACTCATCGTTTCGAGCACATCATTATCTGGCGTGCACCGGTAGTACTCGTTTTTCAATTAATTCGCGCATTGTACTTCCCTTACATTAATTAAATACCACGCGGCTATAACTATTTATCGCCGCTCCTCAAGACCAAACGTCGGTCGAAGGAAAAATGTTTCATTGATTTCAACGAAATTATATCGCTGGTCTAATTACCAATTCGTATGCGCGATTTAATTAACATTCGCGTGAGTCGATGAAATTGAAAAACGCGAAAGTTTTTCACGGCGAAGACCATGCTATTTCCCGCCGTATTCCAATTATTTCAGTGTAAAGTTGGAATCTTTTAGAACGATGTAAAATGCGGTATACGAGAGAGTAATAAGCGGAAGAGAGAGAGAGAGAGAGAAGAAAAAATTCTCAGCGTGGTGAACAGTGATAAAAATCGTAGATACGAGAGCTACTTGCTTTTTCGGGGCGAATGTCGGTCCGCGATAAAAAGGCGATGTTTACTTTAGAAAGCATAACAGCGCGGCTATAACGATATAATTACTCGAGCGGGCTTCCGCGTGCGGGACGTTCGGCACGAAGAGGTTACGAGCGAGTCGTCGAACAACGCGTTGGTGTCGCGGGAATCGATAAATTTTTATCCTTACGAGCGTCGGATCATTTCCGTCGTGGCTGTCCCAGTTTCTCCCGGGCGTCCTCTCTTGTTTGTCGTTATGGAAAATTGTGATGTGGCGTACGTGTGTGTGCAGTTTGACGCGCGTTACCGACGACATAGTCGCCCTTTCCAACTGTGATAGGCGAGCGCTGTCCCGCAGTTTTCGACTTCTTTCTACATCCTGACGTTTACGTCAACAGCCGTGTCGTAAACTTGGAACGGCCCCGGCGGGGGCGGGCGGGATTTAACGACGAGTGAAAAAGCTGACGGTCACCGGCAGTTACCAAACGCGCGGCAGTAAATGGACACATTTACGATATAATTTAATGGAAATTCGCTCACGAGAGTCGTGCCGGGCGAACGTCGCGAGCGACTCCCGCGTCTCTCCGCCCCGCCTTAATTAAACCGGATTAATTTGAGGCCAATTTCAGACTCCTTTATACCGTTCGAACGAAAAATATTTTCCGCCAGCTCGCAACGGCCGTACTCGCTACGCGCGGGCGCACCTGTCGGCCGTGCTTTACGACGCGTAATTAATTCTTTTTTTTCGCCGGTTTCAAAGCCGACGTGACCGAAGATATTCCACGGCGCATGCTCGTCATAAATCGCGGGTTCACAAAAGCCCACGCATGAATTCTGTCGTGAAAACGACAGCCTATTTATAGTCAGTGTTTCTGTGGAACATGAATGACGTGGCGCATTCACAGGACCACATTCAAAGACCCATTACGAAAATGATCATTAAAATACATAACACACGGCGCATCGACTACCGCTCCTGGGTCCATCCATCGGTTATCCAATACTCGCACCGAATACCGGCATGTAAATAGTTGGCAATACGGATCAATTGAGTAAATAATAGAATGGAAATGTTGGCTCCCAACAACGCTCAAATGCGCCGAGAAATTGCGCGCCCGAATCATACCCAAATACGTTCTAATGTAATACATCGCTCGTCCCGCTTTTCCCCAAAACAATCTCGCTTAACGCCCCACCCTTGTTCCCCACCTTTCTCGCCATCCTCCGCGCGCCCCTTCTTTCCATCCGCTGGTTAATATTTCGCCACGATTATTAACATTTCTTTCCAACGCACAGAATTTCTTACGAAAATAAACAGTCTCGAGTACAAATTGAAATAGGGTATTATCAGGATACTGTTTAGGGCGCCTGATAATTATCGTGAGATTCTGACGAGCAGATGTTGTTCAAGGTATTCATATCCGGTTAGAATTGGGACCTAAATATGTCTTTAATTATAAAAATATACCTCTTACTATTAGTTTTTCTATTATCTTGCGAATTTTTAGCACGGTATTACAATCTATTCACTGTCCGAGTAGAGAATTTTAATTTAATAATTAGCTGACTTTTTACCGATTTACCTGATCGTCATCTGATTACAACTGTCGAGCATCTTGGCCAATGCTCGAGTAATACATAAATTTTTAATTCTACTCGGAGTTCTTTACCATGTGTACCATTCCTGACCAAAAAATGTGCTTTGTTTCCCAAAGGACAATTACTGCATTACTCTGCTCGGCGCAATTTTTGTAGCTTTTATCGGATTTCGTAGAGTTTGCGATTCGATTTACAACTTTTCTGACACCCACATAAATAGTGGCCTTCGGTGGATGCACCGCCGTCGAATTTGCTCCCGTGATAATTATTTCCACTCGATGAACATAATCAAGGTTTATATGAATTTGAAAGGTATAGTCGCGTCCGCGCACACTGTCGAGAATTTATAGAATATTCGAGCCTTTATTAACGTCCAACAGTAAAGTAGTATCGTATTCCGTTGCTACCGACAATTCCAATTCATGAATTTGTTACCTGTGAAATATCAACGAAATTCGTCGTCCCATTATTCACGATTACTGTTTCGATTAAAAAACGTTGCTTTGGTAATTAATTCATTCGTTTCATTGATTAACGGTTTCGAAATATCAGTCTTGTACGCAAAACATAGTAAGTGTATAACTTACTTTTATTTTTGTTCACTTTTACATCAATTGCTTCCTAAGTAATCGAATTTTCTTCGAAATTTAAATAAAAATAACATCGTGTTTTTTCTCTTCACATTAATTTGTCGTTTAACTTCAAAAATTAACTTATAAAGAGAAAACTTTATTTCGCATCAGATAAGTAATAAAATTACCAATAACAGTTTCGTAATTTACAAATGATTCTTTTTTAATAAAAACATTTTCTTGTTTCCCAATAACGGTTTCTGGACTCATAGGCATGAGGCAACTGCGGATACGATTTAATGAGCAGTCGTAGCTAAATTTAAACTGTAATTGGATGACTGAAAACTACATGTTCCAAATAAAAAACATGGAAATAAATTATTTTGAGTATTAAAGCTGGAATTTGGGTTCGATTAATTACGAATGTAAATCCAGTTGCCTCATATCTATGCCCTACCACGGTTTCGCGTCGTTTCAGCGCCAAATCGTTTTGGCACAGTGACATTTCAGCGGCGCGTGTTCATCCTAAAATGCTCGAGAACTATATTTGCAAAATCAACAAGGATTTTGATTTAATCAAGAGGACAGTATGTTAATCTATTCGTATTGTTCGAAGTGGTGCTCGTATGGCTCAAAGCGACAAGCGGAAGCGATTCGGCTATAAGCAATATTGTCAACACAAGAAAATGGACATTAAACTTTTCACCGGTAAACACGCTATTATCAATGTTTTTCTACTGCACAAGGCGTTAATAGTGAAATATTGAAAAACTGATAGGGCCATTTTACGTCAGACGATGCAACCTCCGAGTGCAAAGGAAACGTAGATTTCCACTCAACGTAGTTTCTTTCGAAATCGGGGAACATTGTTCAAGCTATTCGGAGGTTGTACAGACTGAAGGAATACGTCGTCGTGTATTTATGAAGGGTGGAACGTTTAGGGAGGGCAAGCGATATTTCTCGGCAAAACGGTAAGAAGTAGCTGGGTGTGGTTGTGTGGCGAAGTGGCGAGTTGTAGCGAACGTGTAGCTGCCGATGATTTGTGATAAAGAGAGCTGTTTCGAATGTGATTTGCAGGGTCCAGTGGGCGAAGTCGGCGGCGTGAGGCTGCCGCTGCAATCGTTGCATGGGTACGGATCTGTGTTCATGTACTCGGCCTCTACGAGTCCCGGAGGTGGTGGCGGCCAAAGTGGCGGAGGCGGAGGTGAAGTTACTCTCCGCCTCCGCGAACCCGAGGATATACCGGAAGAGGTCCTCGCTCGCCTCGAGGACACGGCTACCCTTTCCATATCTTTCCAAGGCGACGCTGTTCTCAGGCTCGGTGCTGCTGGTACAGGTACGCCCTTCTTCTGCTTCTTCTTCTTCCCTTTTTCACCGTTTTTCTTCATTTCTTCCGATACCTGCTCTTTTTCATACCGCCGAAAACTGCTCGTTCCGGCCGTATAATCGCACGCTCGTTCGTCGCATATAAATTAAGTAACTTGCACTTCGGCAAATGCCTCATTTTGCGGCGTACCAAACGCTACGCTTTCAAACGCGATTTTTCTCAATGAGATTTCCAACAAAAACTTTCTTAGCCGCAAGATTGTCATTATAAATTTTCAATGGCAGCTAAATCATATTTCCTTTAAAGAAAGAAAGTAGTTTTTGATACCGCAATAAGCATGTATTCTTTAAAGCACAAAAATCATTGATAACTTTTTAGAACATTTTTTCTTACAAACGGATACGAAACAAACGTTTCTTTATTCAGTAATAGAGACGTTTCCATTGTAGTAAACTAATGAATAATATATTTTGTACATAGATATAAGGGAAACATATTTATCTATTGAAGTATGAACAGGAAAGTAAATGCGTATAGTACGGGCACAAAACAATAAGATACCTAGAAAGGAGTTGACGTATACTCAGATACGTTCGGAAATGCAAAACTGTTAACTTTATTTGCGTCATTTCTGTTATTACCCTCGAAAGTACCATTTAATGAATTCGAACATTTGAATAATATGCCAAGTATAATACATGGATGATTGAAGAGTCTGCGAAAGCCAAGACAAATGGCTGCGAATTTCGTCGCCGAGGAACGGCTCGGCGTTACTTAAATTTACCAAGAATGCCGAAAGACGTGCCGCAGCGGATATTTCAAGCATTTTCGGAGACGATCGAGCGTAAACTTCCGGACGATTTGTTATATCCGCACGAAGCTGCAACACTTGAGGGCA
>JABFPT010001311.1:4382-15545 GCA_022817245.1 Nixonia krombeini | reverse complement strand
CTCTTCACGTATGAATTACCATTTGCAAAATTGAAACGTATTGCAGTACTTGATTTCCAGTTTTATTACAAGTTGACAACTTTTTATCCAAATTGAATGAATAAAGTTAAATGTCCACGCGCAGTTTTCGCGAAACGTTCAGGTTCGTTAGTTTGCCTTGCAAGGAAAAAAGGGGAAAATTGTTCTTCTCGGATAATAAAAAGCAAAAGTGTTGCCCTAAAAATCGTATAACCCTTTCGTGCCTGTTGCCTTCAATTAAGCTCTTTTTATTTACCCCGCCGTTACGCATAGATTTCAGGGCGCGAATAATTAAACGGTCGACTTTTAATCACTTTGGGAACACTCGAGTCGCTTAATATCGATTCCGTGGCGACTCTCGGCGCGGCAGCCGCATCTTGCCTCCTCCAGCCGGATTCTTTTTCCTTTTGCGGCATTGTAATGACACGCCGGTACTCGAGGCCACGCGGTGGCCTGCCAGGCCGACCCTTCCGACTCCTTTATTTAATACGCGTACAGATATAGCTAAGGAATCGGCCGCGGCTCGTCTTCTCTCCCCGCCCGGCTCTTCCTTCCGTTTCCTTTTTCCACGCCGCTCTCTCTTTGAACCACCTCTAATGAGATTGGTTACCGATGTCCCTTCACGCGTGTGCGCGACACATGCCCGACGCCGCAGCAGCCGCCACCGGTGACGAAACAGCCGGTGACAATGAAGAAATTCATGAGGAGCCTTTTGAACTCTCACCGGATTAGAGCGCTTTATCAACCCGGCTGCTCTCGCCCCTTCTCCAAAGATAGATAACCGACACGTGAGCACTTAACACTTTTTCATCACTCGCCGCGCTCTCTTGCACGCCGGATCGAGTGTGTCATCGGGAAATGGAAATCGGAACGGTGGGAAATACACTCGCGTTATTTTCACAGCTTGCTTCCCTCAGTGTCGCCGTAGTTTTTTCCGTTACGATAAAGTGTTATCGAATTTTGTCTAAACAACGGTTTTCTCATTTCTCACATTTGTTCTATTTTTAATATTAGGTTGGAAACTATGAAACGGGCGTTGAACAAACGCCCAGGCTAAACAAAAACGCCCGTTTCATAGTTTCCGACCTAATACTTGCGATTCTATGAACGTTTCAATATACGTTCGATGTGATACGTTGCTACAGGCATGCCATATATATATATGATTGACGACTATATATAAACGACCAATGTCTGATAATAACCTGCAAGTATGAAATCCATCTTTCGGAAGCAACAACTTTCCTTCCTCTTCGACGGCGAATCGATAAAATCCCAGTAGATAATCTCTCCCGGCGCGAAAGGAACGCTGCGCGTACACGTAAAAAGCGTGCACGGAGGGCTGCCGGTAGCTGGTTAAACTCTCACGCGAGTGACGCAATGCATTATGCGTGTCCGGGGTGTAATACACGGCCGAGGTATGGCACGTAGCCGGGCGTAATGCGCGGCAATTTTATCGCCGCTTGGCTCGCGTGGCTGCGGCACTGTACCGGAAACGCGGGAATTACTTTCACGAATTCCACGACGCCCGCCGCCCGTCGATCGCGAGACTAACGCATTCTCGGCGCGGACAGCCTCCAGGTATTAACAACTGCCGCCGCG
Source organism: Nixonia krombeini (assembly GCA_022817245.1). Classification (NCBI taxonomy): domain Eukaryota; kingdom Metazoa; phylum Arthropoda; class Insecta; order Hymenoptera; family Scelionidae; genus Nixonia; species Nixonia krombeini. The sequence goes on along the minus strand of JABFPT010001311.1, from coordinate 13,925 downwards.
TCACTTTTGCCGAAAGCTTGTCGCACGCCTCTAGAATTTATTTATCAACCACCGTGAAATAACTGCTCCTTTATCGCCTTTACCTTTAATTCGCTCGTCCTCTGCTGAAAACGCTACACGAGATTTACAGCGTGTCATTTGCAGGTGCTGCGGCGCTTCTGTTATCTTTCCCCTTTTTTTATTGCGATCGCGTTTAGCATTCATTGTTAATTTTACGCCAACGCGGCTGTCCGTTTGCCATCAATTTTGCACTTCCCGTCAGTTTATCATGCAATTTGCTTATTATCAGATATAGCTAATTTATTGCAGCGTAATTCGGTAACGAATGAGTACCGGACTACTGATGGTAATTTTTACTGCTTTACTCACACCACCGTAATACTGACATTCGATATCACTATACTACCAATTATGCCAATATAATGTTAGCATTATCTTCGTTGCAATAACATCCGATGGGATTGGAATATTGCACTTTGCATGTTTTCATTTAACAACCATCAACGTGTTTCGTGGACAATTTGTAACGGTAGCAAAAATTCACGTATACTTGATAAATAAACAAAGATACATACATTGGTATTAAAACACTCATTAGTATCATATCATTTCAGATAATATATCGCAGTATCATTGTATATCAGTTCGCTCCTCGTTTCTTCCTTTAAACGAGTGCCGATTGAACGTGACGCGCCGCCGGTTCTGGTAAGCCCTATTGAAATGCTATGCCACGCGGCGCGAGTGGACGGAAGGCTTTTTATATCTTTCATCGACGGAAGCGGCGAGATCGGAAACCTCGCGTTTCGCTGTCCACTTTCGTTGTCCGGAGATGCGTCGAACTGGTCGTATCTGGTGCGCGACGCGTCGCTATCGCGTTCGCGCATCAGACCTTCGTCGGAAACGTCACAGTCCGAGGCTCGCCCACGCCATTCATCGAACATGGTGCATGAATAATCTCGGCCGATAATGAAAGTGATTACTCGAATTATATGCGAGCGGAGCCGCGTCCAGCCCAACTGACCTTGAACGTGATCCGAAATGCAATTGGGCCTGCATGCAACGCATAACTTAGCCACGGCGTACGCGCCGCGTGAGAATCCGCCTCGGAAACAATGTTATCATTCGCGTCTGGTCGCGAGTCCAATTCTGCCGGAGATTTGTATCGCAACCCCTGAATTTCCCTCAATTCCTCATTGCTCCTAAAAAATGTTTGGCTTTGTTTACCAAAAAAGATATGTGTCTTAAAAAGGAGCAGACCGACAGAAAATGCAGACGGTAACATATATTAATTACGCAAATTTGTAGAATTATTGCAAAAATTGATAAATAGCAAATTTTATCATACATCGTATGTACGTTCGGTAAGTATGATATTTACAATCACACGCTCTTCCAAAAAAAATGTACATTTTACAAGTTTTAGAGGTTGATAAGCATTCATTTTCATTTCCATAGACTGTTTTATTTATGCGATTAACAATTTTTTCATTAACATTAACAATATTATTACAATAGTTGATTTGAAAATAACTGTAATAACTATGTTTTAGTTATTAAAAAAGAGAGACTGTAAAAATGAATAACATCTCGGTCGGATGACAACGTACAATTACAATAAACAAAACGAAGAGAGTAGGATTATTCAAGAGTACACCACGGCCTACGAAACAGAGATGAAGAGTGTGAGAAAATGTGAGGAAGAAGACGATGGCAGGTGATGGTGTATTATAAAGTGTGGGAGGTGCAGGTCATCCGGGTTGTTCGTGTATGCCCGGCTCATAAGGCACTCTCTGCGGCGTTTCGAAAGCCTCCCTCGAGAGAAAAGTGGAAAGCACGAGAGGGCGTTGAATAAAATACGAGATTAATGCCTTCCTTCTGCTTGTAAAGGTATCGAGAGCAGAGGCCACCCTTTCTACCTGTCAAGCCGTGAGGACGGAGCACAAATCTGGGATTTCGAACGGGGAGAAAGACGAGACTTCATCTCGCAGCGGCGCATATCACCGGAGAAAGAAGATAAGCGGATGAAGCGAGAAGGAGGAGAGCCCGATATCAACCGTATTAGATGGACGCGTTGCTTCGTTACAAATATATGACTTTCATTTCGGTAAATAATGAAGAGACCGGGATAACGAACCCGGCTGATCTGTTTCACGGTTAATAACGCTCATGGTTTTATCCAGGTGTTGTAAAAAGAGCTTCTTAATCTCCTCGTCGCATTTCATGGTAACTGCACTCAGGAAAGCGGTAGCTTGTACTTACTAACGTCGCTACAAAATCATGTAACTACTGCGAGAGATGTCCATAAATGTTGAGCAAACGTAATTTTATTGTAAAGATATCAATGCTAAGCAAAGTACGAAATTATTGTAAGGGTAGCGATTTTTAACATTTTTATATAGGTATATACTCGATTTGCCACAACACGTATTGGTTTCTGTAATTCGGTATAACTCATAACTCTGAGTATCTTTGTAAATGTCAGTATATATTATGCGTGTACAATGTATAATGTTATACAGAAATTAATGTGTAATATGATGCGTGCATAGTACAATATTGCACTCTGAAAGGTATAACGTTACATATTTCAGTACTTACACATTATATATTATTATAGATTATTGTAATGTATATATTATTATAATGGTTAAGCTAATGATTAGACAGTAGCGTTATTGATTCATGAAGAACATTTACTACCCACTGATATATATTCAGTTTTTAGTGCGAAATAAAACTGAAAATACCGAAATTACTTTCTTGCCATCCCCATAAAGTCGCAGTGAATTACAATATCTACGCCCACTGCGACCATGTGAACCGTGATCACCCATAATCCCGTTGTCAGTTCGTATATATCCCAGAACACAGAACATTAAGACATCATTTTCGAGCCGCTCAAGAGCGGACAACTGCGCGAAGTGATTAGACGCGGAATCGTTCACGCACGAGGGGGATCATCTCGCCATATGGCGTCGGAGCGTGCTTTGACTCGCTCTTGTGTACTCGAAATTTCAATTACACCCCACGCCAGAACTGGGCGGCGATTTTACAATTTCACGACGATGTCCGGGTCTCGTTACCGGTGTCACGCGGCTGAAGTCTTCGGTACGACTGACACGAGGCGTTCAACTTTCAACGGGATCACTCAATAAGCGTACAAATCATACGTCTGAAGAAAGACGAGCATCGTCGTCATTCTTCATCGTCGTTTCCGTAGCATCTCCAACTTTCGACTACGCCGTGTTCAGACTCGTTTGGTATATTTCAAAGTCGCGCATCGCTTTTTTATTCACGAGTTTTCCATTACCAATTTTACTACCGAGCGAAACGATTACTCGTCGGAGTTGTTATCGTGGTTAATTATTTATTCGGGCGTACCTCGATGCGTATCGATGCTCTCCATCGAAAGCTCATCGTGAGCGACCAATCGAAGACGCTGCGGAGGACTTGCACCCTCGTGTTATACTTCGTAAGTGACGCTGCGGTGCGCGACGATCTCGTTTCGAGCAAACAGCCCGGAATACGTGCATCGGCTATAAATTTCATATCGAAATTAGTTTTAATCGAGCTGCCATTGAGCGTGATTAAAGAGACTCGAGCATTTTGAGCTTCGGAGTTTCGCAAGTTCCGCTACTGCAACATAAGTAGATCGTAACCCCGTTATGATTTATCTGCGTTCTTATGCTCGATTATTAAAACCGGGGTGAAAATTAATTTAACTAACCAGCGACTCTAAATAAAGAGAATCGTGCTTATTTCGCCCTTGATAATAATAATAGTAGTATTTGAACTTTCTAATGCCGTTTTCTTCGTACGCGAAATCGTTGCCAATGACGGAAAATCGTATTTTACTTCTCGACAATTGAATTGATATAAAGAGCATTATTATTCGGTTTCGATATACTCCTAACTTTCCCAACATCCGTAAGCGCGCATTATTCGTAATCGTTTTCACGCACGAAGCGGAACAACACACACAGGCACGCTCCCCGGCACAGACTCTTTTTTCGATTCTGGATATATTCATTTCGATCAAAAGGGCTTCCTCCGCTTCGACCATTCTCGAGAACTCCGCGAGGCCGAGTCTCGAATATCAAAAGCTCTCTGCACATCCTGCCGCGGCCTCCGCCTGCGTCGCGGTTTAAGCCGCGCTCATCTCCTCGCTCAAGCACGCCCCGGCCCATATTTCCGCGATAAAAAGCCGAGTTAATTCGTTCGTTCCGCAATATTCACTTTCGCCGGTCATTTCTACCCCACCTGCGGTAAAAATAAGTCATATGATTACTGGAAATTGAAACTGCGGTGAATCATGAGAGTAAAGCAAAACAGAAGAGGGTAATATGGTGAACAGACAAATAATTAATTACCTCAATATTTATAATTATTTATGTACTCTCACCGACTTGCGTAGTAGAGATACTTTTCGTCGAATGAACGAACGTTGTTAAGTAACTTTTTGATTGTTACCGTGGTACTTTGGATTGTACCTCAGATTGTTTTTTAAATCAACAAATTTGACTACAATCTTTTTACGCAGTTATGAGATATTTTTTGTAGGTTATTACAATTGTATATATACACATATATATATGACTTGAAATTTGATGCAATTTCATTAATTATTTAATAATAAATTTGCATGTTGTTGTGTATTATTTGAATTTCATGCTCGTATCGTAATTACTTTACTGGATATTACGTAACGCGCAGAGAATTTTATCGCAATTTGGTCGTATTAGTATTTATTGTTCGAAAATGTCGGTTACTTCATTGATAATTTTACGGCATGATGACGAGAGTCATGTGCTTGCGAAGATGAGGATCTGTTAAATGTACGCCTAAGGCTGGAGCGCTGATGTACGCCATGCGCTCCAAAAATTCGGCTTTTACGAGCATACGAAATGACTGCATTGATGAAAGCACCGGGTCTTTATTGTAACTAACGACTTTTTACTTTGTAAACGAAATTTTTGTTCGCGAATACGATACTTTTCACGTGGAGAATTGATGATATGTTATTGTAGCGAACAGAACGAACAACGTTAGAAAGAAGAGTGGCTTTCGGTGAGTACGGAAATGTAAAAAATAAGCATCAAGAAAATTAACATACGCCACCAGAAGAAACCTTTTCTTTATTGAACGCGTTTCCAGATGACGTAATTAAATCGAACTTTTTGAGAAGAAAGAGGGGGACTGTAAAAAATGTTATTTATCCAGTCATGCCCGGTGTTTGGAAAATATTTAAAATTGACGAGCTCACTCTCGGGTCTGTCAATACCACTCGAGCTGTATCCTTGAGAAGAAGGCTTGACGTTTTTCTCTTCTCGCCTTTCGATAAGAGCAGCGGAGCACTGAAGGGCTACGCTCGAGCCTGTCTTACAAGGAAAGCTTTTTTGTTCGAGCTTTCAAAAAGTCATTCCCGCCTAAAATTCGTCTCCTAATAGCTGGCATCAAATATATCACCGGCAGATGAAGAATAAATCAAAATTAAGCACGACTTGGAAAGTCATGAGAAGGTTAATAAAATGAAAAAAAAATGTTTATGAATTATGTATATGTATTTTTAAGTTTTTCGTTGTTCACAGTGGAAAAGTAGTGTAACAAAACTTGTTATTTATAATTATAATTTATAGTATCAACATTGATGAAATACATCACTATGTGTCAAAGTGACATTGCGTTTGAAGTGTTATTTGTAACTTCTTTAATATTTACACTGCCCATACTGACCTTTTTACTGGTAAACATGGACGTTAACCGAAACGCGCATTTTACTGGCACGTTCAAAGTAAATGGCATATGCAAAATACCTTAGTTCGGCTTTTTGTTTCAGCACACTGCAGATTAAAAAAGTAATCATTTCGTAATAATAATCTTCACCATCGTGGTGTTTTTATTGATATTCGTATCAAAAGTAATAATAAAAAAATACACGTGTTTAATTTTCCGTAATATTCACACCATATACACATAATACATAACATGTAATATATAATATACAATATATAATATAGGACATATATCAAATTTGTCACCATTAAAATTGTCCCCTTTGAAACAGAATCTGTCACCAAAAAATCGCGTTAAAATTGCATATATTCAACACTAGTATTAAGCCGCTATTCCTGCATTATCCTGTTATGTACAAACCTGAACGTATCGATCTGGCCTATTGTTCAACACAATCTCATTTTGATAATTTGTTCCACTGGTCGGCATGCAAGTACCTAAATTTATATTATCGCATTATCTTCAATTGTCTTACTAGTCATTCCGTATGCCCTAACACAGCGTATGCGGATTAACTTGCTACCCTCCAACCTCGAAAACTTCGACATTAAAACAGGCCGTTGCATGATGTTAATTTTCCTTCTGATTACATTTTCCTGTTGACATTTGAACACGGCTTTCTGACGCAATCGAAGCTACAGCCAAGTTCCATCAACATTTCATTTTGTTTTTTAATGTCGTGCACTAAATATGCACACAGATTATATTTCAAACAATTGAACTTTAATTTATTTAACATTTACTAATAGAGCGTTAATTTCATAACGCTGTAAAATTGGGAATAAACGTAATTAATTAAAATCTACATTTGAGTAACAATACCGATAACTAAATTAGTGATAAGTGGTATTTATATAATACTTATAATAATTGGGAGTGTGACTGACTGATAGGGAGCTGTGATTTAAAAAATTGTTTCCTATTGGTAAGCAGTGAAAAGGAATGTTAAGTATCGAGCTTGAAAGTAACCTGGCATGAATGGTTAAACGCAGTAATTAAACGTTAATGCAAAGAAACTTAATTGACAGAATAAAACGTGCAGAACGGGATTGAATCAACATATTCCGTTCAATTGCTTATGTTACGATATTCAGTTTGCTTATTCCAGTTTTTTCGAAGTACCTAATACATTTGTCAAGAATATCTTTCAAGTGAACCATTAAAAGATATTTCGGCCATTATAGTTTAAAAACTGCGGATCATGTATAGAAAGAAATAACAGCTCGAATTTGGTATAGCAAGCGAATTGGATGTATCGTAGCGTGACGTAAATCGCGTTTTAATGCGAAACCCCTCGTAAATTTACGGCGCCCGCATCGCGAACACCCTTAAATCAGCGAAACGGCCGTTGCATCGGTAAAGCACAACACTCTTACCTTTCCCCCGCGACTCAAGGCCAAGTTCCAACAGGAGTGGGTTTACAAGCGGATTTGAAGTCGCACTTCCGCCGTGGTAATCACTGTCGCAATCACGCCGAGAAGCCGCATCGATCAGAGAAACCTGCGCGATTACATAAATAGACGATTTCAGTAGGCGAGCCGTCAAACTTCCGACGGACCGCCACGCAATGTAATCGAGCTCGACGGCCCTCCTCGAATTGTCCGTCGTGAACCTTAAATCCAATTTGCAACGTCCGTAATGGTTTCGCGATTCCCGAAGGGCTCTCGAAGATGCCTCTCGAAGCTGCGGCCTCGCGCGTGCAAAATCGTTCCTTCCCGCGGGAAAGCTCAGCCTTCGATTCTCACACACACGCACTGTCTCACACGGTCATGCCATTGTTTACCACCCCGATTACATTCGTTTGCCTTCACTCGCGTGTATCCGCGGCTTTCAAACGAAAGAGGAGACGCGAAAGAAGAAAACGCGCTTCACGGGGGGGAAACACTCGTCCCCGGAACGGTCTCCTCCCCCGCTCTCCCTAAGCGAGAAGGTTTTTCGCAGATCTCGGCCCCGCGGCCCGGACTAGCGTTTGTTGCGGTCGAGCAATGCGTGCAGAGAAGGCGAAGAGAGAGAAGAACCGCGACGCGCCTCGACGGACAGCCACGCTCACTCTGCGAAAAGGGCCACGAAATCGAGCGTGCGCCGCGCACCCCCACCGCGCAGCTCCTGCGCGCGTCCGCGCGTCCGCGCGCCGGCCAGCCGGTCCAGTTTATCTCCCGGCGTGCTTGTGTGGGTGGAACACAGCGACGCGTATGTGCTCCGTGATCGGCGACTCGGTCCACTCGCAGGGACTCTCAATTTACGACTACTAACCGGCCGGACAGGAAGATGATGCTTTTGATTTGCAGCCACGTGTAATGCACTTCTATCGCGACACAGTTACTCGTCTAATCGGTTCCGGGGTTGCAACTCGACTTGTATTTGACTGGTACGGAGATGCCTCGTTTCCTTCTTGGCTTGCGGCAGTTCTTGGAATTAGGGAATTTTTAAGCAGGATCGATACGCGTGTATGCGAGGATGTCTTTTAGCGTTACGAAACAATTGATGGATTTGTACTGTGCGTAACTTGTAATGAATTCATTACCATTCATTATCGTGCTTAAAAAATACTTAGAGCGTAATGCTCAAATATCGTGTTACGCACAGATGTTGACTTTGCTTACTTCACTAATCCTGCGTTCTAGTCCAGCTGTCATCTGTGATGATAACATTCTGACACTTTTGACACATCATAATGTAAACCAAGTTGTTCCATGTCTGGTGTACGTTTTACTTGCTTTCAATCCCTGTTCGGTGTCTCGTACTGTTATTCGAAGATCATTGTGATCATCAAAAGATTCGATTAATCCTTTAAAAGGTCGTGGATTCTACGAATTTTCTTACGGAGTCAAAGTAACGACTTTTCAGGTCTGAAATTAAGTTGAATGTGTATTTTAGCAAGTAGTTTTTACTCTTGTGTAGTTCAGCAAGTGTCTAATGTTTATTACCATACAGAAGATTTTGGCTGCCTCTTAGCAAATTTTAATAGAAATTTTAGATAATCTTTTAAGTATCTCTCAAGAGTTTTATAGAACCTGATAAGGCTATGTGACATGCTATAAAAGTTTGTAGCTTAGTATAAGATTTCTACAGAAATTCACTTGCGTAACAAAGTTCTTCGTCCCTTCTGTAAACTCGAAAAACACTGAAAACACCTGGAGTTCAAAAAGCTTGAATCTGGCACGACGTAACGTTTCACGTATTACACAAAATTAATGACAACTTTTCAATTACATACATTTGCACATAAATATATAAACATATATATAATAACGTAACATTATGCAGTATATACATATAATATGAAAGTACTGCGCATGTATAGTAATGTAGAAACTTTTGTACCATTAATGTTATATTATTTTCGTTGTATCACCACTTTATGTTAATTTGCTACACACGCGCTATTATCACAATAACGACATTCTTCTCTATGTAAAACTTACCCGATGTCGTTTTGAGCTTCAAACGAATACATAAACATTTCACCTACACGTTATACGACGAAATGCTTCAATTTAGAAAGGTCAGTTCTCGACAAAGTCGTAACGATATTTAAGTCAAGAGTTATTTTATTAGCACAAAAAAAACTTCCGTACAAAAAAGAAAAATGTGCCTTACTTATTGCTTGGAATTTCCCAGGATACTTCAGACTTGTAGCAGTCATATTTACCAGAAACAAATACAAGCACATAAACTAAATGTGACTGAACTTTTTTAATCAGAGCATCGATTGTGAGAGCATACCACGAGATTTCCAACTAACATGGG
>JABFPT010001310.1:13693-24066 GCA_022817245.1 Nixonia krombeini | reverse complement strand
TAAAAACTCAAAATATTAATTTGAAATAAAGAAAGCTAGGTTTCATTCTCTTCCTAAACATGTAATGTTGAAATTCAAAGAAACGATAATTTATACTAACAAACAATAATATTTCATTTTAAATATTTACGGAAATATTTAATTATAAACATAATTGTAACCGCTACTGGTAGGTAAGTACATTTTTGAATGCGAAATTGTTTGGAATTCATTCTAACCTATACATATTTTCTTTTAGAAATATAAACTGATAAATATAACTGTAAGATTTTTTACTTACTGACAGGCATTGTCTTGTCCTAATTTTAGTAAATTTAACTAAACCTCACCAAAGCGACATACATGAACACGTCAATAAAATGTTTTTTAAAAATAGAGTAACTGCTTGAACTCGCAGAATACAGTCACAATATTTTAGTACAGATACAGACCAATCAATGAACAGAATTCACCCGCCAAATTCTTCTCTCTCATTTTAAGTTAAAAAAAAACATTTTCCCTTTCCATATTAAAAAATGTATTGTAAAAAATGCAATAATTGCAATGAAGCAAAATTCACATTAATATGCAAAAATGTTAAGTAAAAAAATAGAATGATAAAACAAAGCATAAAAGTAATGCATTGCAAAAATCTGTCAAAATATACTAATATCTGTGTACTTTCTAAAAAATGGTGAAATAGTGTAATGAAATATAAGAATTAGTAATTAGAAAAGAAATTTTGCACAAAGAAGGGTATCTATTATGATATTTTATATATAGTGCCTTTATCTTTTTGGATGATAAGGTACACCATTTCAACATTCCTTTTTGTGTAGATAGATATTTGCGTTAATGACTACGTCAGAGCAGAAGTAACGTAGAGTAACAATTATTTCCATATAATAATACAATACAGTTTTTTTTGTTCGAATAATTTGTAATACACAAAATTATATGTTACTTTATGGTAATATTTGAAGAATTAAAGTTATCTCAACATTGTTCTTCTATTATTAAAATGGAACCAAAAATGTTAAATCAAGAGGTAAATTAAAGAATGTGCTGCCTAAATAAGTTATAATAAACGCACTTTCAAAAGCATTGTTTCTCATTTTGATAACAGAGTTTTACATGAATAATCATGCATAAGAATGATAATAAAAATATGTGTAAATAGCTAAAGTATTTTATTAATTTCTTTGTAAATTTATATGAATACTAACTGCTGTTATGCAACGTGAGTAAAAACAACATTATTGTTATATCGCTATATATTATGTAATGATTTTCATTATTAATATCTCATTCTTTATTATATTGACTAAATTATTTACTTGCAGACTGAAGCAAGTATATTGCATAACTGCATCGTTAATATTGATGAATCTTTCCAACCACAATATACAGGCGTAGGACAATATGTATTACATATTTTGCGAAGTAACCCGGATTTTAAAGGACAGGTATATATATGTTTTGTGGATATTATATATTTTAATACATTTTATAGAGTAAGTAAAAAATATTTAGAAGCGATGGAGTAGTTTTGGTATTGGTATGTTTTAAATTATAATGAATTTTAAATTGTAATGGTTATACTATTGTTATAGGATTTAAAGTTACTAGCAGCAAATAACATATCTACGTTGTTCAATTACACTTTTTAATTAAATATACTTGTTAGATTAATGTCGATACTGGGGAACAATATTCGTTCAAAACTATGTTGGATTTAAGTGTTCGGTGCGCATTATGGTTGAGAAAACAAGGAATTGGTAAAGGCGATATTGTTACAGTTTGCTCACATAATGATACTAATGTGTTTATACCGTTCTTGGCAACTTTCTACGTTGGAGCCATTTTCCACCCTTGGTATCATGATGTAAATGCACGTTCGTAAAACTTCTCACAAAGCATATTATTTTTTAATAAAGAAAAATTACATGTAAAATATATATAAATCTATTCATTAATACTTTTGCTCTTTCTCTTGTTTTAACACTTTTTCATGCTTGCAATAGCATTCTTGAATTGTTAAATACAAAATATCATTTAACAGACTTTTCTTTCTTCTTCCGAATCAATCTTATACTTCACTTCTTTTCTTTTCTGCAGAAACTACACAATGCGTTATGAGTGCCATGAATCCTAAAATTAAATTTTCTAATGAGAACTGCATCAATGCTCAGAAAGATTGCGCAGTAAGGAATAATGATGATACAAAAATTATTTGTCTGACAAAAATGTCAAATGGAGAATCCTTGCCTGAAATTTTAGAACAAAAAGAAAATGATAATTCAAACAGATTTGAATGTGAGGAAATTTCAAATCCACAAGAAACTGCAGTCATTTTATTTACATCAGGCAGTACAGGCAAGCCAAAACCAGTAGAATTATCTCACAATTCAATTTTATTGAATATGAAAGTATTTAAAGAGAAAATACCAGAAAATTCTGTCACGTTATGGTACTCAGAACTAGCTTGGATATCCGGAATAATTTTTACATTAATGTCCATAATAATACCAGCGACAAGAATAATTCATAAATATTTTGATCCCAATGAAACCTGCAAAGTTATAGAAAAATATAAGGTATTGATAATCGATTACAAAGATAACATTTTGTTAATTAAACAAAATAGAAAATATACTTTAAATTGATCTATTTTCATTTTCGTCGTTAATGTTATAATATATACAGGTAACTTGGATATTTTTACCACCAACTTTATTAACTACGCTGTACAAATCTAATGTTTGCACTAAATACGATTTATTATCTTTGCGATGTTTAATAACTGGTAGTGCTAAGATAAGAAAAGAAATACTCAGTGGTATGTCGAAATTACTTCCACATACACTTATAACTCAAGCATATGGTACGTAATGCAGCAAATATACGAACAATACTTACATACTGCTACATGCATTAAATAATGTTATTGTAGCATATATAATATTTATTGACTGTAAAATCCATATATTAACCAACACCTTTTAATGTATGTAAGTCTTATATTGTGAGATATTCGGAATTTTTCTTAATATACCGTGTATTATTTTGTAATTAATGTTTATTATTGTTTTATTTGCTATTTTCAACAGTATAGTATACTTTGCACGTTTTCATAAACTTCATTTGCCGATTAATTAAATTATAAAAAAAACAAGTATATACGAAGCACACTGCACATGCTGCTTAATAAATTTCTGTCGTATTAAATGTTTTATAATACTTCATAATAAATTGAATCAATCAGTCGAAGAAGATACAATTTTATGTGAAAATGCACGATCTATATCTTTTCTGATTTGTTGTTTCAGTAATTAACGTATACATGTTTTACATTCTGTTAGGAGAAACTTGCATGAATTGAACAACATAATAATCACATCATTATGCAAATATCTATGTACATAGAAAAAGTGTTCGAAGTGAATCCGCAATAGCTTATTGATTTCAGTAAATGTTGTCTACAAATAATCAATGTTGTCCGAGCAAATAATAAAATGTAATTGAAACGTTTTACTTTTTTGAAATGCTGTTTTCCGTGTGATTTTGAGTCTTGTCACAAATCAAATTTGAATTGAAAATCAAATTTGTCTCTAACATTTTTTCTATTGTACGTGTATCTTTTATTTTGTGTATAATATTGAATTTTAATATTAAAGGTACCACAGAATTAGGAGGAATTTTCATCCACCAAACAGAATCAAATACTAAACTTGAAACATGCGGACGCCCCAATCGACATGTACAGATGAAAGTTATAGATCATCAAACCGGAAAAACTTTGGGCTCGAATGAAATGGGTGAAATCTGTTTCAAATCCCCCTTTATTATGAAAGGGTATTATAATATGCCAGATAGCACAAAAAAAATTATTGACGAGGAAGGTTAGTCATTGAAAATACTGTTCAGAAATGTTTCTACTTATAAATTACTCCTTGGTATATGTTATTTATATTCATATTATTTATTAGAAACACAATTGTAGGTTGGCTGCATACCGGAGATTTGGCTTATTTCGATGATGATGGCGATGTATTCATAATAGACAGATTGAAAGATTTAATAAATTTCAGAGGTTCGCATGTTCAACCATCACGAATAGAACAAGTGTTATTGTCACACCCAGATGTCATAGAAGCTGCAGTTGTTGGAATACCACACTATTTAGACAACGAACATCCAATTGCTTTTGTAAAGAAAGTTCTTAATAGCAAAGTAGGTTTCTAATATTCCAAGTGAATTTTATTTAATATTATTAATGCATTAACGTAAAAAGGACAGCTTTTGTATTTCCTTTTTTTTTATAAAAATAAGACATATAGCGTTTTATTGCAGGTTACAGAAAAAGAACTTGTAAATTTAACACTTACTTTAGGAGATAGTTATCGGCTTAGAGGAGGCATCAAGTTTCTGGATGAACTGCCTTGTACACCGAGCAAGAAAATAAAAAAAGATGTTTTGAAAGAATTTGCTGCAAAATATGTTACACATTAAAGATTTAAATAATAATTGTTATGCATTTAGAAATACGCATCTTATTAACTCTTCTGTTATGATATAAACAAGTTAAGGGAAGTTTGTTTCAATTAATATTGGAGTATTGTATATAAATAGTTGAGATAATAAAATACGCAAATTAAATGATGCTATATCAATCGTTTATGAGTAACATGAATGTAACATTTATTAAATAAATAAATAAATATATGTATATGTGTATAACTTAGAGCAAATTTACAATATAGTACAACGTAATTTACACTAATTACAACGAAGGAAATCATTGCTTTTGATAATAAAATACAGTACTACTTTGTTTACACTACGCGATCATTTCCCATGAAATACTTTTTTTCTCAGCGTATCAAAATAGGGTTTTATTTGCAGGCCGTTTAATCACGTTACGAGAATAAAATGTTTTCCGGGAAAAAGACATGTAGCAAAATTAGCGTCTAAAAGTTACTAATACATATATTGAAGAAAGCTATAATTTACAATAAAAAAGTATATGAAACATTGAAACACGTATATTTCTTATCGAGCGAATGTAAAAATTTACATTAATTTACGCATTACAAACATCACTAGAAATACGAAATACCGAATTGAACACCATTATTTATACTTCTGTTGCATATCTCAGTTTTGTGATTTTTGCTAATTTCACTACATACTTTTTCCTAAACTCACTTTCGATAAACGCACACATACACGCGTACACGTCGAACGCCGCAGAATATAAGAACTGCTTCAATTAACGACAACGATGTCTGTAACAGAATTCAGCATCTGTTTGAATTCCATTTTAATCAACCAAATTCATTCGAACAATTTGTTGAGCTTAATTACACACAGTGATGGGTCTTCGTCTCATACCTACGCTGATAATGTTCGAACGGTAATAGTCGCAATTGTTACCAATCCAAGTCCAGCGAAGCTTTTTGGGAAGACAAAAGAGGCTGTTGCCGATTGCGAATCGATTGAACCCGCGTTCGTAAAGTCCTCCTTTAGCAATGACCCGTCGATCATGCCGGCTACTTCCTTTTCGTAGCTTCGATCAATTCTCCAAGGTTCTTTAAAATCTCGCCGATTATTTGGACTATGAGTCGTGGAAGGTTTTCCAATTTCTAAAATTAATTCGAAGATGTATTTTTATGCAGTAGAATCATTTTGAAAATTAATGAACTTACTATTTGAGGAAATAATAACGATACTGTTATAAATATGTTACTGTAAAAATATTTCTTTAGAATTTTCCAATAATAAATAACAATGACATACTAGTGACGAAATAAATAGAATTTATATGTCGCATAAATAATTAAGCGAAAGACAATAATATCACATTTGCACACTCAAGTAATACACAGTGATGTAACATGCACTTTGCGTGCGCAATAATTTTAATTCACCGGAATAACAAATGTATGAGGTTTCTTGGTTGTTGCCAGTTCAACAAAAAATTTACAAATTTGAAGTTCCAATAAATTTTTGTACAAAATTCATACGCTGTCCTTAATCTTATCAATAAATGTGGTTGTTAAAGATTAAATAAAAAATTAGTAGCAATTAAATTATTTCTAATTACTACAAAAATGATTCTAGTATCATTATCACATAATGAGATTATTATTAAATTAACAAAATTACAAGTACAGTTAACTCACTATAAAAAATACAAATTATATTTTCGTCTCACTTAAATATACATTATTTTTGCAACATTCACATTTTTAATAAATATTACATGCTCATCTGTACAATAATTCTGGGACACCCTATAGAATTATAAATACCTCTGGGACTACTTGATAAAATCACAGCTAATGAGAATGTAAAAAAGATGTCGCTGTTCTATTTTTGTATTTTAAATATATTAGGTTAAATGAAACAGCAGTAGTAATTAAAAAAAGTAGTTTTATATTACGCAAGTTAATTACCAATATTATAATATATATTACAATGCAGTATTATTTTATTATTCTTCTTGTATTCAAATTTTTTTTTAAATATTTACGTACAGTGATGTAATGACGGTTATTAAATGTAAGAGAAAATTTTAGTACTTGAATGCTATTTCTAACGCCTCTAGATATTTGGAAATAGTAATGATGAAGCACAACAACGACTGCGAATACAGTTTACCGAGGACAATTGATTCTACTAAATAAACTTTTCGTTAAAGAGTGGGCACTGACATATTGAAATGTCAATCCAACGTTTTTAGTGAAAAGTGGGTTTGCGTCGCTAATGTGGACTGTACAAATATAACGAAATATGCATTAACTCTATGTAGAATGGAGTATCAAGATTTTTTACGTTCTTTTTAATAATTATTAATCATTTTATGTTTTATAGGTTTTGATTAAAACGTAAATAATTGTAAAAAAATACTCTGTAACGGAAATTGAAATTGGATACTAAAGCTGTTCCCAGCTGTGTAATGCGTAAATTTTATTTAACAAGAACAAGGTTCATTATTTAGAGTTGAGTGGTTTCAGAGTCGTGAATATTTAAAAATCGACATGGACTACGGAATGGTTTGGAAAAGAGAAATACATTTCTCTCTGAACACTGAAGTATTAAAGACTTGTGTTTTATAGAGAAATCACGTCTTTAAAAGATGTTACATGAGTGTCTTTAATTTTGTTTATAATACTAAAAATTATTAATGCGACTTAAATATTTTTCACGAAAAAATATCTTGCGCGTTAATAATTAAATTACAATAAAATTATAGTGGTATGAAAGTATAGCAAATTTCCATTTATTATTATTTTGTTTTCAATATACCTTCAGAAGTTGATGACTACTAAATGAACATATACATATAAAAGTACAGTAGACACGATCCCCACAAAATGCTTGCACTTAATAATTGATAAATTATTAATTAAGGGCAACTTATGTTTTTTATCTTTTATTTTTAGCTTGATTTTTCCTTCAGTTCTGAACTCTTTGTTCGGTGACCGAATGAAATTCGTGGAAAGCTATATATCGCGCTATGCTGCTCTTTGTTCGGTTCAAACTACTAATTAGGATTTTGCGATCAATTAACACTGACTACTCCCTTGTGAAGGAACAATGGTACGCGGAACTTTAAGCACAACAACTTCCACAAGTTCTGAAAATTTTAGGATCATTTTTATAATAGGCTCAACTCTCAATTTGTAGCGTTGTTGCGAAATATCAAAAAGGGTCGTGGAAACTACACGATAACTAACGTATGTTCGCGAACTCACGAATAATAAATTGGTCTAATGGAAAAGAACATGGAACCGAGAACATAATTTTTTTTATTCCTTGACGCGTAAATATAAGGAATGCGGAAAAATACATAAAAATACTCGATTTAAACTTTTCCACTCATTTTTTCAAAACTGTGCCATTTCAGATGCGAAATGTTTCATCTCACAAAACACCAAACTTTCATATAATCATGACGGCAGTGGAGTAACATACCCCACATGAAATACAGTCATGATTACACGAAAGTTTCAAGTATTGTGAAACGGAATGTTACATGCACCTTTTATTGAAAAGAGACCTTCAATAAAAAGCATACAATGCTTCGACTAATGCGATGTCCAGGAGAATTAATGAGCAAAGGAAGCTGTTTCCTATTTAGTATTAAAATATAATTATTTTTCTGATCCGTTTAATTGATTGAAATTAGAATGACGATAAATTTGGATGTAGAAATATCATTTATAAGATACAAAATGAATACAGTACAATGTTATTATAATGCAATATGAAATCTGTCATGCGTAATTGAAACGAGTTATGAAATGAATGAAATGTCTGATAAGATAAAATTGAATTTAATTTGAAAACATTTCCATGAACGTAACTGTGTAATAATTTGCGGCATGCGTTTGTGCATACTATTTTTATATAATTCATATGACAAGCAAAAGAAGCAATTTCACAGTCTAGTTTGACAAAGCACGCAAGTAGTTTTATTCTCGGTATTCATCCATATAAATTGAGATACCTAATCCGATCGAACCGTAGAAGCAAAGTTTCCTGACATACGTTATACGCTCAATTTTGTCTCTTGTCGAAATTCTTTAACATCATGTTAAAGAAGATTGCATTTTTAAATTTCACTTTGTGCAACATTTTACTTTTTATTGATGCAAACAATTGAAAATTAAATCGCGGTAAAAAATGATGCAACTAACGTGCGTCATTGCGTTACTCTTTTTAAACAAGATTTTGAATATTTAAAACGATAGACATGTTTGTAAATTAGTAATGATTAGTGGTAAGAGAATGCAAAACTGCAGATTGCATTTTTATGGGTGTAGTAAAGAAGATAATACTTGAATGACGGAAAGGGTTAATGACACCTTTTCTGACCTTTTCAGGACTTTATCGATTAAAAGTTCTTAGACAGTATGAAAGGGGTCAGGACAAGTGACATTAGACACGTTATACAAATACGTGTTGGACAAACAGCGAATATTTCGTATAATTTTGTCTTCCTTTTAATTGAATTTGGACCGTTGCGATAATACTGTTTCCATATAAATATTTTTCTGCTAGCTATGATGATTAAAGTACTCAGTATAATTAATTTTTAAACTAACATATACGTATGTAGTAAGTTAATAAATCTAAACCTTAGTTTCAATTTTAAAAAATGTACAGAAATGTATAATGTAATAAACTAATTCTTAATACAGTATTTATAAGTACAGTAATGGTATGCGTTGAAAAGATCAAAATAAATTTTGATGAAAAATATGTGTTTACCATAACAGAAATATTTTCTAACAAATTGACTCGGCTAATATATAAATTAAAATTTTAATACACAAATGAGGAAATATGCAACAAGTAAATAATTGAAAGATCTACATTTGACATAAAAAATTATACTTTATTTTATTCAATGATTTTCTTCAATTGCTGCAGTTACTAACTTACTATTCATAAATGGCCGAATTGAAACATTGTACGATGCTAAAACTTACCATATAATTTAATTTCCCCATCCGTCTCACCTAGAGAATTTGTGGCGATGCATTTGTACAAACCGAAATCCTGTTGACGCACAGACAATATCGTGAGCTGCATCGTAATTTCATATCCGGATGGAATAGTTTCGACTTTAAAATTGCTGTCTGCATTTAAAGTAATAAATTAGTACATCCTAATGCCTCAATATACTAATTTTGTAAACAATTATACAGTCACTAGTTAGAAAACTTAATTAGCTATGTTTTTATAACGATATGTATTGAAACAAATTTAATAACAATGTTAAATGTTAGTTATTTTAATTTTATATTTTAGTTATATTTTCTTACCGTTAATTATAGTTTCGTTGGTCGGTTTAGTCCAATAAGTAATTGGTTTAGGATATGCTTCACTACGACATTCAAGGACTAATCTTTGACCCTTATATGCACCCACTAGTTGATTTTCTATCCAAACCATTGGCGGAACTAATAACAGTAACAATGTTGAAATGAAAACCACTTCAGTACACTTCCTGAAGATTTTTTCCTCCTTTCAAGTTATTCTGCGTTTGTAGTATTTAACACATATACGTGATAAACTCAAATCTTTTATTTTCTCCTCAATAGCACACTATCGAATACTTTTAACTCTTTTAACTCTCAAGGATTTCAGGCTTTCTTAACTTTAAACTTTACTTTTTCACGTTAAAAGAAAAGTACAAAAGTTTTTATCAGATCTGAGTGGAATGCCAGTTCTTGCATAAAAAATATGTGCAGAAGCATTAAAAGTTTTAATTTTAGCATAAACATTACATATGTATTAAACTATTGCTTTTAGGTATAAGTTTTAGAGAACTTAGTGATTTGTAAGTAATACACACAGTGAACGATGAGGACAATCCTTTT
>JABFPT010001308.1:0-15968 GCA_022817245.1 Nixonia krombeini | reverse complement strand
TCTCACGTGCACATATTATAGAACTGAAATATCCTAAACGTGACGTAGAAATGTTTCATTTGAAGTAATTTGAACAAAGACCGGAAAGGAAGACGGTATAAAGTATTTTAACCCTTCCCGAATTTCACATTGGAAATATTTATTTTGGTAACGAACTTTATGCAGAAAGTTTCTTTCCGTTGTCTTCGTAACTATCGGTACAAAATTACTCAATTTTTTAACAAAAATTCCAAAATGTTCCGCTTCATATACTTAAATATATTGTTGATTTTTCCGGGAATTTTTCAAACCTAAACAAAACAATTTCAAACCTGATATAGGAAGGATTCAATATTTTATAGAAATTACGAGGCAAAGCGAGCATCTCCAAACGAATATAAGTTTATTTGCGAAGAAAATTGCAACTTGGGAAAAGGCATGATGAAATTTAAAATTCACACAGCTAAAAGTATTGAAAACGCGATCTTATACTTTCCTTTTTCTTTTACAGTCTTTCCACGTGACGTTTATAAAATTTGTTTCAGACAAATATAAAATTGGTTTTGTTGAAAAATAAAAAAAAAAGCAGAGGTAACTAGATAAGTGTGGGTTTCGCATCGTATTGAAGTTTGAAACAATTTACGCATAAGCTAACGAAAATCTGACGTAATTTCATTCGCGCTCGATCTTTTGAATATACTGTTACATTTTCAAGGTCGTTATTTACACAAAGTTACAAGGCGAAACGGAGATGTTTAAATTGAAGCAACATTCGTTTCTCGGATCAAGCATTATTCATTTATTGAATAATTCATAAACGTCTGGATGAGAAAGGCAAGCGAGAGCGGAGAAATTCCATCCGTCAGCAAAAATCAACACGTATCCACCTCGTATTTTCTTGAAGAAGCCGACGTTCTCGTGTCTCTGCGCGTCAAGGAATAATTGCACGAGAAACTGCCGCGCGTTTTTCGTAATAATATTCCCGCGTTCCGTGCATTTCCACCGGCGCATGCGGCATCTTTATGCGATGTGTACGTAAGGATTATCTTGTAACAAATGAATAAACGGGCTGCTCACCGAGACGTTTTTTTGCCGGCTTTCTAGGCAAATCTGCATATAACACTGGATGCTAATTGCGCGGAGTCGAGCCAACTCCTTCAGTAACGCACCGTCAGACGCATTTTTGCCGCTTGACGCTCCTGCCTGATGAATCGGAAGACTCGAGGGAATCCCGAGGGAACGAAACCGTCCCGCGTTTCAGCATACTTGATCAAACAGAGGTGTCATATAAATTCATTGCGTGATTGTCGTATAACCGTCACCGTTATTTGATCATTATAGGACCGTTGCATATTTGTTATATGATCGTCATATGCGGCAACTTTTGCCCCGCATGTTTTTCGCCGTCTTTTCTGCGAAAAATCAGAGGCAACGCTTCGCAATAAACAAGATCCGCGTATCAGCGAATCCGCGACCGTTCGCGGGTGAGACAACACGTCAGGCAACGATCCTCCTCTTTCCCGGAGCTTTGCCGTCATTTCGCCATTCACCTTCGTGTATATTCAGCGTGTCGCGCGTCTTGTTCCTGCGACAGCATTCGACGAAAATGAAATTCCTGTCAAAGATAATTGTCACGTGGCAGCGACGTCGCTCGTTCGCGTCGCTGTTTTTTCACTGTGCCGGAAAATCCCGAGAGCGGCGGCACGTACGCACATATACGTGACTACGACGCGCCTTTTTCCACAGTCAAATGAAAAACGATTCTTTTTTACGTCATTGTGCATCAGCCTTCCTTTTTTCCCCTTGTCCCCTTTACTTTCTCCAGCTGGAAAGTAATTGAGCGGATGAAATATGTCAAAACGGCACGTTGATTTTTTATCAAATTTTCCTATTGGATCGTAGAGGGAACGTGGGGCAAATCCACTCGAGATCTTCCCAGTGTCTCCATCATAAAAAGAGGGACCTACGTTTAATTAACGTGGATTCTGTCGAGCTATTAAAGGCCGCGTAACATGGCGCGAAAAATTGTCGTCGGAGAGATTTGCGCAGGCGACTCTCGGCTCCCTAATTCCTTAATGCAAATGTACGGTACACTCACATGTGTGTCTAGAAGGTGCTGCAAAAACGAATATCTCTTCCGAATCTTAATTCGTAAAAGAACAAAGTCGTTTCGCACACAACACACGTTTTACAATAGAAATATTATCAGACAAACAAAATTGTTTTGTAACAAACACGCTATATACATTTTCTCTCGGTACGAAGTTATTTGCTGAAAATTACAGCACTCTTCACGTATCTGTATTTTTTTCTGTTAAAGAGACTAACTTTGTATACAGTCCATAGAAACCCAAATAGATCAAACCAAACGTGAGTTATTACGTAAAAATTGATGCATGAAATGGCGCATTTATTTTTTATACCGCAGATGTAGAGCAGGCACGAGTGGAATGATGTTTTCACGAGGAAAAGCATAAGTTCACTTTGATGTGTTAAAAAGTGCGAAGAAATTGTACGAGGTAAACTTGTCGCTAGTATGATGATCGCATGACGTGCTGTCATCTCCAGTCATACGCCGATACGTATTTTCGATGCATTACTACAGATGGAGTCAGTGTGCCGGTTTTTCGTGCAAATGAACGCGCGAATGTTGAAAAGTGTGGCAGTAATTAGTCACGGCGTAAAACGAAATACTTATAATCACTGCGTTTTTGAATACCCAGCTTCGTTAAAAGTTCCTGCGAACTGTCGCTTCTTCGCTTTAGTGTCGGTGATAAAAGGCGTTGCGTCTCGAATTTGAAACGCCTTATACGCGCGTGCGCTCGGTTACGTGTGGGAATCGCATCGCGGCAGTGTAGGGCCGGTCATAATGTAGACCCGTCTAAGTACAGTCCGTAATTATGAAATAACCCCGGACCCACTTTACGCTTTTATTACCGCCCTCTCTTTTTTATCCCGCCAGCGAGACCGCCGCGAAATTATTCCGTCCTCGACGTACGGGTACTACGACAGCGATGTTCAAACTTTCACAGAGGTAAATGTACGCTTTTTACAAGGATTTGCAGCATTTTTCTCGCGAACGCGCTTAAGTGAAATCTTGCGCAATTACACAGGCAGTGATTTACTTTAAAACCGTTGGGATTAATCGACTTGTGGAAGAAACTATCGGTCGAAACGCGAGGACGAGGAATCGCTGTCCCAATGGCGCAGACCACAATCAACACAAAGGTCGATTGCGCGTCGAGCCATTTAGATGTTTAGCTATGTTTTCGAACTTGTGCAAATTGTATGATATGTACATTTTAAAGCAACGTAAGGAAATGTGAAATAATAAGTACATTTTTGTATGACTAATACAGGTATGGTATACTAATACAGTCGTGTTATTTATTTGTACCAGAACAAAGTAACACGAGCCATACTCGTGTTGCTTACGTTTGGACTGATCAACGTATCGCGAAATACGCGTACTCGTGTATTTTGCATTTGGTCCAAATATCTTACAACGAGTCCCACTCGTAGTCGTGGAGTAAGGGATTAATTGAATGCACGTAGTAAAATGCGGAGTTTACCGTCTTCCGTCAACCTGGCAGTATCTTAGCCCGTTACGGGGAAGCAATTGAATCATTCCCGTGAGATATCGTGTTGGGCACGCGACTACGAGCAGCGCCGAGTTCGCCCACTCCGAGCGGCGAAGGCTGCGCCCGAATACACAAAGTCGCTCGGCAGCGTACACAGCAGCCACAGTGTGCTAACATGTGCACCTTGGTTGCTTGTACACTGGCCTGTGCACGCACTGCCCGCCAACTAACCGACTCCGTCATACGTAAAACTCGTGTGTCTGATATTTCCACTCCCTCCTTTCCATCATTTCCCTCTTCATTAAAATGTATCTGTGCCTCGTCTGCCGACGCTTGAGCAACCACCGATCGTTTACCCGTCGCAAATAAACGTTTCCTATGCGGTTAATGAGGAATTAATAGCGTCCACGGTTTGACCGTTTCCGATGAATTGGTCTTGAAAGAACGAGCGTACGGAGATTGACTCGTGTTTCGGGAACGAGCGTTTACCACGGCGATCCATTTCCATCGCCGGGCATTGGAATCACCGAACGAGAATCGAGCCCCGCCGCCGTCGACCTTTTGTCGGCCCTCCTTTTTATTTCTCTTCGCGGCACCTATCTCTTCCGAAGATTATAATCTTCCCCAACGGATTTCAAGAGCAATTTTCATGTAGCCTGGTTATGTAAGCACATCGGCTTCCGGCGGTGCTTGAATAATTTATGCCCCCGCTGAGTACCCTTGCTATTGTGAAAATACAGCAAAGGGCCACGCTGAATACGCAATAACGGCAATGTGTCACGTTGTTTACTGTGAAAATAGCAATTATCCAATAATATGCGCGTACTAATGCGCACCGTTATGAACGATACTTATTTATATGATAACGCGACAAGTTACTCGATTTCGCACGAGCGTTCGTTCTGCCAACATTGTTTCCGTTCCGATATTCATTATACGCGAGAAGTATTAAATAATATTTCCGCGGTTCTGTTAAAAAAGTTGTTATACACTCGCGTATTTGCGAGCGAGCGGTGGCATCGAAAAGTCTTTGCAAACATCGATGATTGATTATCGCATCACGTTTTCATGTATGAACTTGACATATCAAATAACTATTTGGTCTTATTTCCGGAAAACAATTTTGCTTTAAAATGTTATTTTATTCAATATTTGTATGTTACATACGAAACTTTATTGTGCTGTTTAGTAATAACATCCGCTTTACTGACTCGCGTTTTCAGAATTCCAAATATTTATTTGACGAGTCGATAAACAGCAATGTCAGTATATTTATTCCTGAACCATATTGTTTGATTCTTCAACATAGATCCTGTAAAACTAATATTATCGACACACATTTGTATACGTACACAATTATGCAAAACGTCAAACAAAGATTTGATAATTTATATTTAATAATAAAATGTACAGAACAATCTTACTTTTCTTTTTTACTCTATATTTGTATGTAAACTGTTTATTTTAATCTGGCATTGGACATTTATAAAAATAACACGACATTTGTCATTGACGTGAATAACAATTTTGAATTTATTAGCGCCTTTATCGATTTTCCGTAATATCATTCGCAAATGGTATTATTGCAACGACACGAATTTGAAGGATATGCTACGGTATTAATCACGATCGAAAAAACGTAATTTATTATGATTTCAGGGAATTTGAAAGAAAGTAACAATGTATGATAGTAAAAGTTACAAACGCTTTATTCCATTAGCCTATAAATAATTACATTCTTAAATAGACAATATGAATGTTCGTTCTGATACTAATATTTTCTCTATATTTGTTATTACTAAAGCGATTGTAACGATGTAATTTGCTTACAGTGCTGCATAACAAGCTTTGTTTAACGGAATAATCGTTATTATCTAAGAAAAGTGTTCACACGTGTGTTTTTATATTCAATATCTTTAGCTATGGCACAGTGATTTTCTTCTTAATTTTTTTTTCTAAATCGTTACTTCTTCAAAGCCTTTTTTTCGGGCTATTATTGACAATAACACTGCTTTTTTTCTAACATTTCTAAATTGAGTGTTCGCATTGGTCATTTATCAGTACTTAATTTATTTTATTCTACGTAACTGTATAATTTGTCTAAATTACGATTCTATTCTCACATGGAACAAAAAATATTGCCTCGACCGCTAATGTGATTTTATTTAAATTATTTCTTTTTCATTTCTTCAATTCCTAAACCTTGTTCTATTAAATATTGCGTTGTAGCAGAAATGGTATTATTAATTACGTCGTTATAAAACACTATTGTTAAAATATTATTCATGCCACTGAAATTACTATTTAACCTAATATGAGTGAAAATATGTTACATTATTTTTATTAGATGTAATTTATACTTTGTAGGTTCTGTAATTTTTCATATTAAAAAGAAATATTGTTACAGTGTTCAATTAACTTAACGCGTTATCATCAGTTAATTTTTCTCGGCTTTTTCCGTATTTCAGCATTTTTTACTGAAATTCCGTAAGTTACCGCTGGTTACGGCTGCCTAATGATAGGTTATGGAAATGAACGCAGATTTTTCCTGGCGAACCACGCGCACGGCGTGCATACACGTACACTCGTTGTAAATAACTCCCGTACACGTGCGAAATCTGCACGTAAATTAATGAACTCTTTAATTAAAAGGAGAGAGAATGAAAATGAGCGAAAAATTTTAATAGTAATGAAATGAATGTATTCGCGGCTGGAGTGTCGTGCAATCGCGCGCAGTGGATAGGAGCGAGTTTGGTCGGACCGATCCAATGACTGTGACTACGCGCTTCACCGACGTTTTAATTCGTCAACTCGCTTCTTCCAAAAGCGGTGTGCGCGACGCCTCGTCCGTCTTTTCAGTTCGGAGCTTTTAACGACGCGTCACTCGCAACCGTCTCGAGCAATACTTTCCCTCTTTTCAGGCGTCACTGTTGAGAAACAGCATGGTTGTTTACGCCGCGAACGATCGCTTGCGGTGCGATGGCGAAAGGGGGGAGGGAAGGAAGGAGGGAGGGAGGAATGGCGGACCGATGGGAACGAGAGACGGAGGATCGAAAAATTAATTTGAAACGTGTTCAGTTTGCGTGGCGCGTGTTACGAGGATGATTTTCGCAAGAGATAAATGAATTTAATAAACGGAGGCCGGAACCGTTGCCTCGGGTCGAGGTTTGGCGAGGCGGCATATGGAAGCGACATGTGTCTGGATATGAGCCGCATTTGCGTCCTACTTCCGCGACGTTGATCCGCATTTCCTAATTGTAGTCTTACGCGAGTCATTCGTTCGCCGGTGGTTCGCGCGAAAAGAGAGCGTCGGATCGGGTAGAGTTCGGTTATATTCGATCGGTGGCAGGGTACGAGAGGGCAGAAGTATCGACCATTTATTGGACGCGAGTCAGTTAATTTGACCGCGGATAGGTGGACAGTTCGTGCAAAATATAACGCATCTCAGAGCCGCGCGGGCAGCGCGGTTTAAACATGCCTCCAATTAAACTGGTACGGCCTGGTGCGTGTGTCGGTTAGAGAAATTCCGCTCCGGCGAACATACACTCGATGCGCCTCTGTCCGCATTTGCATTTCCCCTTGCTTTATACCTTTTCGATATTCCGGCCAGCATGGCACGGAATCTAGCGCGGGCGCGCGACGCCTTTTTATTCCCCGACGCAGCACTAATTTAAGTCCCCGGGGCCTTCGCTAGACACTACCCGTTAAATAAAGAGCTTACGATACGATCGTTCCGCCGATACTTCCCCGACCGAGTTCTTCTTTATTTACGCCTACGGTTAACCGTATGCAACTTCCCTCGATCTCTCTTTTTCCCATCCGCCCATCGCTATTTTTCTTACATGTTTCGCCCGAATTCAACCCCTCGACGCTCATCATTATAAAATCGTTTGCACTTTGTACGTCATTGGAAGGACTCGATGCCTAATTGAATTAAACGTTCGCAGTTGTAATTAGTTTTATCGCTCGAACGGTAACTGAAGCGTTCTCAAGGACACTATATACTTTTTCGGATTTTCCTAATTGTAACGCCAGCTCGGAATGCTCGTTGCCTGGCTTTTCCTATCTTCCTATTAATCTTAATGGTATTGGCATCTTCATCAATGGCCGTAGAACTGGTTCTTTAGCCATTTGTGAACGATTCGTAAATTATGTTATGGAGGCCGGCAATTCTGGCCGTACGTGCTACAAGTACGCTTGGTTTACAGTCTCGGCATAGTTTCACTAAAAATACTTAACCATCTTCATTAGAATCTTAATATATATTGATGATTTCTGTTTTATTTATGTTCGAAATGTGAGGAAGTCAAATTGGACGTTTGATACTTTACATCAACACATCGTTCAGAGTCATGAAACTCAAACAAATTTTTCATAAGAAGCGCGCTATGAACTTCCCATATCGCTGTAAAAAATAGCATTTTGTTCAACGGCAATACCGATTTTTCTCTAAGTTTAACGTTAATATGTATCACGGGTACATTGCCAAGTTGTTACCAAGTCCAAACGGACAGTACGATAAAAGAGCAAATTTCTGGCAGCGTGTTGAAAAACGAGAACTGTCGAAGGATCATTTTAGTCGAAAGGGCGCCAAACATGGCTCAGCTCCCGTAGTCGCTTCTTGTAATATCTTTCATACGTAGCAGAGTCTTTTATCAATCTCCGTACGATTCGTGAACGAAATGAGGTAACGGAATGAGAGAGAGAGAGGGAGAGAGAGAGAGAAAGACGGAGAGAGAGAGCGTTTGCTCGATGCGTAATCATAACGTGACATGGAAGGAGGTGCACTGGGTCGGAAAAAAGTGTGACTCGGTGCACGAGCAAAACGGAACGTTTACTTTACGACATGCTCATAAAGATTAACGCGCGATGGAAGCCGGCATGCGGCTCAGTCAGTCGGCCTTTCATGCTCTCTGTGACTCAGTCGGGCATGGTTTGAATAGAAAAATTACAGCTCGTATATGTAACTGGTTAGCTTTCAACGCGGCAAACAGGAGTAATCACGCTTTCGATTTAATGAAGCCGCGATGCCGCTTCCCTCGAACCGGCTCCAGTTCCGTAACGAATATCACAATCGACCGTGAAAAGCGTCTTCTGTGCGGCAGAAGCGGATTGCATTCTGCATTTACGTACCTCCGCCGTGCAAACGCGTAACATCTCGTTATCGCGGATAATCTGAAAGAGGCCGGCTATGCAATTCCGCTCCTTTGGCAGAGACCACGACACAGCATCGAGGCGCAAAAGCGTGTTATAATTTTCGATTTCGTCGACATTTCCAGCATAGTCGTTGCATATACGCGCGACGGAAAAGCGCGCAGAAATTGAAAATTGATAAAGGTCCGGACGGAAACAGAGAAGGTGGCCTGCGAGCATTAATGGCAATGTTATTATCCGGTCGGGAAAATGATATTACATTTGCTTTGCCATGGGCGGGCTCGCGGAAAAAATCGTTGACCGTGTAAGACATGCAGATAGGAAATTCCAGGCTGGATAGATGTCATTAATATGTGGAGACAGGCAAGCTGCGGCGACGAGTCGAAAGGGCAGGCTATTCCGCGCACGAGGACACCAATTCCCATTGCATATTCACGCTAGCGCGGAGTTATCGCACGCGTGGGACCGACAGGGTTCTCGATCTCGCATGAAAAGAGGAAGATACCGTTAAATATGGCTCTAATCATATTTCACATCCGAACCTACCAGCCCGTGGTATTTATATTATCAAAATTGCAATAACGTTGCTGCTACTCGTATAAAGAATACGAGGCCGTTTGAAATATCTAGTCTGCTTGTAAATGGCCTCTTGACTTTGAACCGTTACCAGTTTCAGACGTGAATATAATTAACTAAATAAGAGGTTAAAATTGTTCCCAATTTCTCATTGCAAACAGAGCCGTAATTTTTCAATTGGAATGTTTTAACTTCGATATAGACAGAAACGAAAATTTTTACCTTTTAAAATAATTACTGACGTTAATTTTTTCTTTCCAGGAATCGATAACTAACTACGCAAAGGAAAAATATTCGAACAGTTGAATTATTTTTTTGGAATTATTCTTGGAATATATTCTATCTATTCTATTGTATGTCTTCTATTCTATCTATTTGCAATCTACTCGTTCAACAAATTGTCGAACTGCTTATACGAAAATGAATATCGGCTGTTGTTTGTATTCGAAGAAAATTAACCAGAGTAGTAACATGTTATTCAATACTGGAAAAACAACGTAGTTTGTACACTGGCGTAGTCGTAAATTTGTAAGCCGGATTGACGTTGCCTAATTATATAAAATCAATATTGACCAGTACGGGTTATGCCGAGACTTGGTAATTACCTTTAAGTAGTTGAATAATCCATAAGTTGCCAAAGTAGCAATCGATGCGTTTGCAGTTGGAAATTCGATTTCCAGTTTGAAACATTTACAGAATACTTTGTATCGCTCTCTTATCCACAAGTCGTTCATTAACATTTTATACACGGGGAAAATAGGCGAATTAAAATACGAGGACACGCACGTTATTAATCGAACACGCCCAGGCTAACCTAATTTTAAACTTGCATTAGACGCTTTATGAACTATCCAACGGAACTCTGTGACACCGAGTTTTTAAGTAACTATTTCAGTTACACCGTAACAATCTTGTAATCCCTCGGCAAACACCTGTATATTTTTTCACACAAGTTGTCGTTTATCAAAAAGCTTAACTCTGCATTTTTATTACTACTGTGCACACAGAGGAAAAGTAGACCACAGAAATTGTCACATGTCATGGTAGAATGCAAAATCATAATAACTTTATTTTAACAAATTTACCGATCTCTTGGCTATCGAAGACGGTAAAAAACACTGACCTCAATTTAATAATTTTTTTTCTATTACCAGAAAAAAAAAAATCTGCATTAGCGTCAATAATTATACTTTAAAGCGTACATATGCAGTCTACTAATAGAAATAATCATTTTTCTGATTAAATTTCTCTCTCTCTTTCTGTAAAATAGTCATTTTATGCTGAACGTGAATTCTGCATCGTCTTTTACCATAGACACGTCGAGAGATCCAGTCGCTGATACGTTTCAATTTGCCATGACCTGATAACTAACCAATATCGAACCAACTTCGTTTCTGCAAAAAATTCGCGTATAAAATAACCGGAATAAAAAAAAT
Source organism: Nixonia krombeini (assembly GCA_022817245.1). Lineage (NCBI taxonomy): Eukaryota > Metazoa > Arthropoda > Insecta > Hymenoptera > Scelionidae > Nixonia > Nixonia krombeini. Next base: position 5,242 of record JABFPT010001308.1, on the reverse strand, counting down.
CTCATCGATACTATCTATATACAATATTGGCCGAGATTCCATTCCTCTTAGGAAAATTCTAGGTTACATGACGAGGCGGGAGTAAACCGAGTAATCTGAATCAGGCCCTGATGCGGAAAGGCTCTATAAATGTTTTGGTACATGTTGTGACCGGTAAAGGAGAAGAAGACTAATTTCTATGATAAGACGGGTTCATGAGAAGAATCGAGAATCTAAGGTTCATCTCCGACGAGACAGTTGCCGTCGGGAACGCGTGACTGAAAATTCGCACTTCTGGCTGTGATGGCAGCGTCGAGCGTGGGTGCTCGCAAAAGTCGGCCGCGTCGCTCATCGACGCGCACTCGAGCAGTCGTGCAAGTTTGCAGCTTCGAGTTGACGTGTATCAGCGAGCGCGGCTACATTAACTTGATTAAAAGCAGTATTCTTCCATTAACCACTCGTTTCCAGCCAGCTCGCAGCGACGAGAGGAAAATTCTTGACGTGGGCAACGCGCGGCGAGGACGCCGTTTCACTGCCAGGGGAGCTCATTTGTAATAATCCGTCTACGTCGAACGAGATGCTTTTTCGCTCTTCTTCTCCGGGCGAAATCAATTACGATAACAATACAGTTCGTATCGGTTGGTTAATTGTGGACGAAAAATCCTGCCCCCGGAAACGTACTTCGGCCTGGGAGCATCTTTTAACAGATAATCGATACGAGTCGTCCGAAGAGGGAATTTGTGATTTTCGCCGAAGGCGGGTCACCCGTTTGACACAAAAGTAGAAAAATTCTACGTTCTGGGTAAAGGGGGCGAGAGCTCTCTTCGTAGCCGCTCTTTCTCTGTCGCTAGGAAGACGATACAAAACAAACAGTTTTTAAAATTTATCTTCTTATATTCGTTTGTCTGTCGAGTGCGCTTGGATTCTGCGGATGCTGTAGAGCGAATAAAACAATATTTTCGTGCAGATAAAACGACCTTCCGTCGTCATTCCGGACAACCGCTGTTAGAGAGACGGTTTGTAAAAATACACGCAAATGGGTAATTACGCGGTGATCTTCGCCGAATTATTTCGAGGTTCGTGTCCAGCGTTCAACATTTATTCCACAAGGCGTGGGAATGTGAGAGTGATCGCGATTTGAACAGCGGCGCTTCTTTCCGCGGAAGAATTCTAGAAAACGTTAATACGATCAACGTCGAGCAAGGATCTGGCGATGACATTTGGAACAACGCGAAAGCAGGGAACCAATAAACCACAAACCGCCGACATGACACGTCGAAATCACCATGTACGTATTAGGAAACACGAAGGACTGGTGAAAAAAGTAACGAGGCTTAATCGTCACCGAGCCCGAACACCCGGAACCGCACGCAATCGATGTTTGTTCGGATTTTCCAAACTGCTCGTCTGGATAACCAATTTGAGCGGTCACCGCGCTGCCGTCCGTGTATAACGGACTTTGCTCGTTCTTGGTTAACCGTGATTCACCGACTTAAAAACGAATAAACCACCGCTACATCGACAGTGGTCCATTCGAAATAATCACGCAACGTTTAATCGTAGCCGCGAAGCTGCCGGCGGATTCGGACTTGCGTAATCCAGTCGTCTGTCGCAGGATGGATGAACGACGAACCGATGGACGAATGTGCGATTATGAATCCGTACGTTGCCGGGTGGTTGGCGAGGGAGAGGGAGAGAGAGAGGGAGGAGGGAGGAGAGGAAGAGGAACATGCTCGAGGGACCGGCTAGGGAAAATCTGCGGAACAATATAGCTCAATTAGCCAGCGTGCATTCCCAGCCGTGTGTCACGCCAAGTCGCCTCCGGCTGGTCGCAGAGCTTGGCCAACTATCATCGAACTGCACGAAACGCCACGCGACGAACAACAGAGGGAATACGGGATGAGGCACTTATCTCCGTTGAGAGTGACGCATCGGCCGCTCTCCACCGACCTGGCACCGTTATCGTTGTTCCGACATCGCTGCTATATTGGCAGGGGAAAGAATAATAATATAAGCGCATCGGAGAACCAACACCTGTGTCTACCCATTCCCCGCAACACCGCGTTCCCTCATTTGCGGGCTATACAATCTCGATCTCATCGCCGCTCTTTTTTGTACGACCGCGTCTGCGAAATGCCGCGGCAATTTACGCGAACGGGTTTCCAGACGGCTCTAAAGTAGTATATGGACTGGGGTTACGAGCCAGTTCTTCGCCGCTGGATTCAATACAGCTTTGAAGGTCTTCGCGACGTCGACGTATCTTTCGCGAGGCGACATCGACACAATATACACCGATTTTCTCTAATTACGTACTGTTTTCCGATTAAGGTAACGTTCTGTGTTGTTTGTTCGCAGACGACTTTCCGAATGTTGAACATTCTTGCGGGAAAAAGTGCGCGTGTGTTTTCCATTACCCTCAATAACTAAGTCGATACGTCGCGAAATACTGCGATCGAACTTTCCGATTCGCAATGAAAAGCAGACTTGCGGCGCGAGAAATGTGATGGTTATAGAATGAGAAACAATTCTGGCTTTAGTCGCATTTCCAATAGGACGCGTTTCGAGTGCAGCAAATAGCGATGCGTTTCTCGTAATTCCCGGCTTACTTCTAAATAAGGAAGCATAGCACAAAACCGAGAAAGGTTATCGCGCTATAAAGTTAACTGCTGAGTGGAACCGCCAGATGAGTTTCAAATGAATCGGCCTGCTGAACGATGCACACCACTATAAACGTTGAGATGCGAGTAATTACTCCATTCAATCTCGGTATCTCCAACTATGAAATTATCGGCAGCGTCTATTATGACTGACAGAAAAACAAGGGCGAGTTCTCGTTACCGACATTTTTCGGAAGTCTTGCGACGCTTTCACGGGTGTAATGTAATTAATCGAGTGCCGTAGTTGGAGTATGGCTCGGGGAAGGTCGACCGACAGGGAAGGCGTGTATTTAGTTACCGAAGCAAGTAAGCAATGTTTGCGCAATCGTCGAGTGGACACGGCGAGGACCGGAATCGGGATGTGAGTCATCGGGACAACGTCTGTATATTTCCTTAATAACGATAACGGGTTCTGTTTCGTCGCAACATGTTTGTCATATGAGCTGTATTTGCTTGTTGCCTTTCACAAACAGTATTTTACATTGCTTTTTTTACACATGGTTTATTTAAAGTAAAATCCTAATGCAATAGGTTAAAATACACAATATTTATCAAAGATAACCGATTGTAAAGTTTAAAATCTCTAACATCAGCAACTTTATTATACAAATGTGTCTAAACTTAAAAAACGGGGATTTATCCGAAACGTTTGTTACTTAATAATAAAATTGCTGCAAAATGAGTAGCAATAATACTTCACTCAATCAAGTTTGTCTTGTACAACTGACACGCGTTTGATTTTTAGGGTATGCCGTTCATATACTTGAGCCCTAATCTCGTCACACAAGTCTCTAAAAGAATGTATAACCTGTGGACACCGCTCTGTATTCACCATCTAACGAACAAAAATCTATACAAATTGTAAACACCTAAATTTATAACACCGAGCCGACGTGTCAGCAGCAGAAGATTAAAAAATTCAGATTTAGTTTGAATATTGTCCAGTCAATCACAAAATATACATACTTTATTAAATATATTTGTTGAAATTATTATTTCCCAGCCAAATTAGAAATATTCGCTCTCAATTAATTTCGCGTTTGAAGCGGGTATAATTGAAAGTCGTGCTTTCACCGTACATTTTTTAAACTAAACTTGCCCGCACGGAACAGGTTGTATTACAAGCGCGTGTGCAAACAGCAAAGGCGGGCGGCTTATGGCGTGCAGGTGGTCGATGGTATAAACGGAATATGCGAGAAGGGATGCTTACATTACGCGGAAACCCTTTGTGTTGGAAAAGCCTCGTAAATACGGTTACGATTATTTCCATGTGCGATTTATAATGCAAGAAAAACGATACGGTGATTACGAAGGCTGATGGTGTTTATATCACGACTTGCCCTGAGAGAATACCAAAGGAACCAGGGGCAAAAAATCGGCCGTTGACGCTGCGCGTTGCAGCTTCCTTTTTGGCCACTTTCGATGGGCCATTACTGCTTTTTCACCTTCCCTGAATTTTGTATTTCGCCAACACGCTCGTCGCTCTTCCCGTCGTAGCCGCGTCGAACGTTTTTTTTTCAATTCCGTTACATGCATGTTTCATTGCAATTATTTGACATGAAAGTTTTGTTTTGCATTACCATAAAACAAGTCTCTTTGTCCAACGTACACATAAATTTCACGGTTTAAATCACAACTCGGAATAACAATCACTTTCACGTACTAAATCGCAAATGTGATTTCAGAGACTCAACCGACCCGTTCAAAGTCTTGGCGTAATTATAATTCGAAACAATGTCATTACGAGATTTCTCGCTTTATGCTGAAACCTGTAAACAGGAAACAACCGTCGAAGCGTTTTAAAATTATGTGTCGAAATAATTCAGTTTATCATATTCAGGAAGGTCGGGCTACGGATTTCTATGCGAATCACACTCGGCTTTTCACGTGTTAATCTCTTTTTTGCAGGTTAAGAAATGGACGTTGAAAGACGCCCGACTGAAATTTCTCTTACCATCGAGTATTGCATCTAAACGAGTTTTATTAAAAGTTTTACGTCTTAATAAAATCTCGCAAATTTCACGTTATAGAAAAATTCATTTATAGCAACAAAACCTCGTTATGGGAGGGGGAGGGAACGGATGTTCGCGTGAACCAATTTATGATAAAGTGTTGGCAGTGGTTTGATGCTGCTGGTACTTTGGCAGCAAATGGCAGAGCTCTTAGTAACAGTTCCGGTTCCTCTTCTTCATTGGCACGATAGCAGAAACCAGTTGTAAGTAGTGCTTTTCGCCTCCCTTGTGCAACAAAACGGCCTCCGCGATCGGTTGCCGACGCGTCAACTTATCGCTGCTCCGCAATGCGAAACAGTTTGGCATTTCACAACAGTCGCGGCTCCTGCGAAGCCTGCTGTACGTAATGCATAAGCTAAGGTATTTACTATGCCGTAGTAAAATTCGTCCCTATTTTGAGTGAAACGGCGTTTCAACTGCTCGCGACTTGGTTCGAGGTGCACAATGGTCGTCTTTAAAAATCCCTCGTCTGGGGATTTAACGGTTGGGGGGGGGGGGGGGGGGTTACAGGGGAGAAGGAAGGGCCCCGGTCAAAGAGGCTGGTCTTTACTTGAGAAACGGGGGGGGGCTTTGGCGAGTTATACCCGGAGAGGG
>JABFPT010001307.1:6894-26916 GCA_022817245.1 Nixonia krombeini | reverse complement strand
GGTGTGCTTGCTTATTTCTCTCACACAAATCCCCCAACCCCGCTCTAATACTTTTCTCAACGGGTTATCCTCGTGCTGGGCTTTTAACGGGGGGCGCGGGGGTCTGTCAGGTTTTCGTGGGCGGGGGTAAATGGGGGGGGAAAAAGTAAAGGAGAAAAGGAGGGGGGGGGGGGGGGGGAGGAGGAGAAACGATGAGGAGTCGGCGGTGGTGCATGAAAGCAGAAAAAAGGTAAGCGACGACCCGGGAGGTAGAAAATTACCGAAAGTGTGTTAATCAAAGGAACTGGTTTCCTGAAACCAGCATGAAACCGGTACGGAACCCGTCGTTTCCCGACGAACGGTGTTCCAAGCTACGCTGACAGCCGCGCGACCGCGCAACGTCAGCCGCGACTGGCCGCTCATTACCGGCCGATTCACGGCGGAGGTGCGATGCATCAGCGATTGTTTGCGATTCCACTGGCAACGGCGTCTGATGCTACGCGTCCGATACGCGATCTCCCGCGGCATCTCGCAACAACGCGTCGACCACCGCGGTTAAATAACGCGTGAAATACGGCGACGGTGAAATCGCGGCGATTACGCTTCATCCGGGGCTAGACGCGCGGTAAATCACGCGCGGTTATAAATTGTCCGAAATGAAGCATCGGTCTGCGAGGAGTCCGCGGCGACAACGACTGGTTTTTCGCCGAGGCTGCGGCGGCGGCGGAGATGGCCGGTCTAATTGAAGGGCGCCCACCGGGGCTCCGGCAACGTGTGATTATCGGGTAGAACGAGCTCGGGAGCGAGAGAAAGAGAGGGAGAGAGAGAGAGTAAAAGAGAGAGAGAGAGGGAGGGAGAGGGAGAGAGCACGGCGGCCGCCGCGAGAATAGAGACGTTATATTCCTCTACCTGACGTATCGTTGGCAAAACCACCGCCTCCTTCCCTCCCTCCCTCCCCCTCCGCTCCCCTTCAGTCTCCACCGCCGAGGGCGCCCTTCCGACGCCGATCCGCGTACATACACGACTCCTCATTTTCTCGATCCGTTTCGCCCCGTTCGCGCAGGACAATTTCGCAACAGGGCCATAGCTCGCGCGGCCAAACCAGCCTGCCAATTTGCAGCCGTCTAATGGTGGCTGCTCTCCGCTCCAAGCTATGGCCACCTGTTACGCCCGACAGCTGAGAGGATGTTAGTTTGCCCGAAAACCATGCGCGTGAATCGTTTGTATGTTTAATAGAGGCAGGCCGCGCGGTAAATTGGATCGTTTCGTCGGCCGCTTTTTTTTTTCGTTCTATCTCCCCGCCCCCTTTCCAAGTCTGCCTACGTGTTTGCCAACCCCTCCCTCTCGCCGACAATCGGTCTCGCAGTCCGTCGCGAGTAAACGATCGAGGTGAGATTCGCGCGTCGAACGCAACAGAACCAGACACTGGTAAAATCGGCGGTGGTCGAGAGCGACTCGGATCCCATCGCACTGAAATCTTCGAGATGGCGCGAAATATAGCAAGTCGGTGAGAGCGATCCGGAGGGGTGGAGGGAGAATTGGATGGAGGCGAGAGGAGTCGGCAGAAACCAAGGGCGAGTCCGCAATTTCAGCGCTCCGGTAAATACCGGTCTCCACGAGCGGCGCTGATTAAAACTACACGGAGTAGTTTTGCGAAGGCGCGATAGCGACGCGGGGATGGCGATAAGATCGGTGCCGCGGGCGGGAGGAAGGGACGCCAATTGACGCGGTAACGGCGGAAAGGAAAATTAAACATCTCATTAACCATCGACCGGACGAGATCGGTAGGAAACAAGGCGGGTCGGACCGTAACCGATTTTTGCCGCGATTCACGTTTCGTTCTGTGTTACCATTTTTTCCTCACGGAAATGGAATTCCGTAAACGATAAAAAAATCGCGACTTCATTTGCCTCGTAATTAACTTAACGCACTCTTGCATTTTCGAATGTTTGCGATATCCGTGTCAAAGAAACTATCAACGCGCGGCAACTGCTCTTAATTGCACAACCCGTGTAATGATTACGGCGGTGGGAAAAATGCGAAAAACATGTACATGCCTGGGATAAGGAGAGTATTAACAAAAAGACGTTTTTAATCTTCAGAATATGTATCTTCAAAGAGGAAAGACCAAATTGACAAAATCGACAAGTTTCGTTAACTCTCTTCTTCGCAACTTTCCCCGAGGCATTTCCCCGAAAATCTTTACAGCCCTTCCCAAAATGTATCCCTTTTCTTTAACGCAGCCTCTTGGAGAAAACCTTGCGAAGTTCGTTATCGCGGCGGAAGTCGAGATACAAGGTTCTCTGGAGTGAGAAGTCGCTGGAGTAGTTAAAGGTTAAGCAAATATCGAAAGTGCCGACCCAACGCCATTTTCAGACTCGCTCTCCGGTCGTTATCAAACTTTCCCAATTAACTTTATTCCCAGCAGGCCGTGTTTGGTCACCTTCCGCTGTGAAAACGGCTCCGGTCGAGTGCTGTAGGCTCGTATACCCGAGAAGAGCAAACGATTGCTTAAGATAAGCGTTAGAGACAAAATGCTTTTCACGCTTCCCCGCGGAGGCAGGCGGCTCGGCGACAAAGGCAACCCGGCGTTCTTCCTCTCCTCTCCCGCGGAATGCTCGTCGTTTAATCATTCGTCGGCGAATCGGCGCCCGATGAAAACTCGTCCCGGCGCCAATCGCACTGTTCCCGCTAATTAATTGCTCGGCAGCGGTTCGTCGTTCCGACGTCGGAGCCGAGCGTTGGTCGCAGAGCCGAGACCGGCCGACGAAACGGGTACCGATTTGTAGCCGAGGTCACGGTGGGCACTCGTGACGGGGTATATTAAGGCGCTCGGCGAGGCCTCCGCGGACAAGGCCACCGCGGCCGTGGAATGACGATCGGAATATAGTCATTACGCGATGGACGGCTACGATCCACCTGCGGCGCATGCTACGTGCCTGGAAAATCCTCGGCTGAACCGCGCGCTCGAAAATTGCCCGCTTACGCGGGATATTTGTTATCCGCGACGACCCCATACAGCCGCCATTTTTCTAATTATCGTTTCATCCTAAACGCGCGATTATCTCGCATCTCGACGCCGCTTAAGTGTGCCGTGGCGGAGCGTGCCGTAAAGATAAATGGAAATCTTGTAAAACGTTCGCGAGGATGAAACGGCCGTTACGACGCGGCTGTACGTGGACGGAAACTTGTACGTCACTTACGCCTTTGCCGCAAGTGACATACTTGGTCGGTTCCCGCGGCGCGACGAAGGAGAAAAATGCGAATGAATTATCCGGCTAATGTCCAAACAAATCTCGCGCTAATTAAAACCGTAGCAAACCGGACACCGGTCTCTGCGCGTTTTTCCCGACGCAACAGCCTCGCGCGTAATTAAACGAGTCGTCGAGCCCGTCTTAGCGTAATTGGAAGGCTATTCCGCGGCCGCGGCTTGTGCGACTCGGTCCGCCGTAAAGCACCGCGGATAACGACGATACGCGGCGACGTTGGCAACGCGTTTGTGAGAAAGCCCCGGCCAGGGGTATGCCGGATTAACATAAACGCAGGGGCCGCGGCGTACGTGTGCGTGCGCCGTCGAACGCGACCCTCTGCGGCGAGTACACGTGTAAATCCCGACGTTTCGGCTGTTATTCCGCCTCCCAGAAAGCAACCGCGCCGCCCGTGTTTCTCCCGATTCGGTAAAAAGGGACTCGCGGTCGCGTGACTTTCGTGTTCGCCGCGCCAACCTGCACGCTGCATTTACATTTTCGGCCACTCTATTCTCCAGCTAACTCATCTCCCGTTCCTTTCATTGGTTTTTGTTTCGTGCGACCTTACCACGCGGTGGGGATCGCTTTTGTAACGCTTCCCAGCCATTTTGCGGCAGCCGAATGGAACGTAACCTAAAAATGTCAGCTAGATCGCACGCGGAATGCAGACAATTGGCGCGTTGGTGCATCGACGTGCGTCGTCACGCTTTTCTCCGCCTTCCGAATATCTTTTCACGTTTTCGAATATCTTTTTTATCATTAAGCAAAGAATCGTAATAACGTTTCGCAAGTTGAGGGACAAATGGTCACGAGGGTCGACCACGTCTGTTCCTGGACGGAAAATCATGTCTCAGTGAAGGACACCGCGGCGATCTGGAAACGACTCGGTATTTAACATTTGCATTTGTAATGGCGGCCCAGGGGTCGCGCAGCGATCCCCCGGATAAGGAGTTATCGTGCCCGCGCGAGAATTCGATAGCGGCCGCTGATAAGGCATATCTCGAGCGACCGCGCCGAGCCGATCGGCCTCCGGATGTGCCCGAACTCTTTGTTTAGTCTCGCTGCCAAACTTGGTAGCTTGTCATCGAGCGCATTCCGGTTCTATCCGCAACTCCGCGATATCGAGTATCGTTTGTATCTGGTATACCGCACGTGCCTCCTTCTTCGGTTACCGCGCAAAAAGCCGCGTTTATTGACGATCGGCATTTACATGCGTATCAATAATCTGACCGAACGATTCGCAGCGGTGTAGATTTAATTGGCTTTGTTTTTCTGGCTCGCCGTTATTGTTATTCCCTCGTACGAAGTACGCGCTTTTTCAACATACGCGCGCGCAATTATTGCTGTACAAAGTCCGGCCATTATTGCCGATACCGAACTCTCCCGCGATTATCTCCCCATACCGGTAATTCCCCGGTTGTAAACACGGCTCGTTGTTTTCCTATCAAGCCGTAATGAGAAATTAGCGGAGTTACCACTCGTTAATTATTTTAACGCTCGTTCCGTTTCTTCGAATCGCGCAGTCCATTTATCAAAGTGATATATTTTGGCGCGAAGCGGTTCGCCAAAGGTATGCGGCGTTTCGATCGCGATCTTTAATCACGACGGAACCGTCTCACGGTTCGCGCCGAAGAACAGATCAATTACGGCCGCGGAACCGCGGCTACATTTTATTCCGCATTATTGCTACGCTTATTATCCCCCTCTCCTCCCCACCTTTCCCCGGACCCGCTAATTCCTCCTCAATAAAGGATCAGCACCTGCATTATCCCCAGCTGACGTTAAGTCCACTTAATGCATTTCCAGGCGTTATTTCATTATTTATACCTGGCAGGCGATGATATTACGGCATGTTTAACACCGGCGTAATAACGCGGCGTGTTTTGCACGATAAATTTCACCGACCCTCGCCGTGATTCGCGCTTCTTCGTAATGCTCGCGCAATAAACGTAATGCGACCGTCCTCCGTTTTCGTTCGCACCGGACGATCCGGCTACGCGAGCGATAAGTATCCCCGCTCGCCGATGCCGCGGAAAATTGCCGGACTTTACGTACCGGCCGTTACGCCGAAACTCATTTTCTTCTGGATCGCCCGTGTGTTCGCAAGAAACGAGGAATAGATTCCTCAGGGCTTTTTACGCCTCGATTGACGTACCTTCGCGATCTGCCCGATTAACCGTAAACCATGCGAAACAGTCGTACCATTAAATCTCGTATCACGGCGGATCGTTCACTCCGAGAAAGTCCATCGTTGATGTGTTAATACATTTGCGGTTGGAAATTGTATTCAATTAATGGCATTATTAACAGAGCAGAGTGTGCAACGAAACGTTGACAAGGTAACGAATATTTGCGCGACGGATCATAATGTAGGATAAGTGTGCGACGAAAATAGTAGCAATTGAAAATGTGGTGTAAAGATGTTAGACATTTTTGGTAACTTTCGTTAGAAATTCAGTTGACACGCGGACCGTTGTATACGACTCGCGTCAATTGCTGGGATAATGATAGAAATTTTCAGTAAAATCACGTGAACCACTTTTTAAATTGTTAATGTACGCCAACTTGATTAACATTCTCTGAATGGTTACTTTGTGATCAGATAATATGTAAAATAGCACTCTAACCGAAAAAGGACTTTTAAGGCGGTCCTGTTCGGAAATAATGTTTTTGGTCACATTATCCCATTTTTAAGAGTTAATCCGTTACTAATCCAGTTCTGACAGGTTTCTGTCAGCCTGTTACCGGTTTTCCAGAGAAACGTAAATAGAGTGAAATAGTAACCCAACTGGGAAATGAATTAGGAACCTAGCGAGTAGCATATTAGGTTCCAACGGGGTAATGCAAAGCTGAAAGTGTCGTATTTCCGATCGGGGCCGTATTAAATACCCTACTTCGACCTTTGGGCACCAGATTTCCAACAAGCTTGCCCGACCAGGCTTTGACCGCAGTTATCAGATAGCCCCACCAATGGTCTTGGTAATGCCTGATTTCAATTTCCATTCAAGTAGCCAACAACCGCGATCGCTGTACCACCCAAACTTTTCCAGCCGTCTTTGTTGCGAATCACCGGTTGATAAACCGTGCAAACCAGAAAAACCCGCACGGCATAATAGAATGCGCACACGGGCTCGTCCCCATTGTTATCAACGCAATAATTCATCGATCGCGCATGCATTAGTCCGGTGTCGAAAGAACCAGTGTACTATATGCAAATGTGTGCGGGTAAAGCGCGTACGTGTGTGGCGAGTCGCGGACGAGCGCAAGGAAGAGCGCGCGCGTGCAAGCGTCCTGTTGACCGGCGATTTCACGTGCTAATTGTGAGATAATGGAAAGTCGCTTCTGCGCAGCGCCGTTAAAGGAATAAACGTTAGTTTTGCGGACGGCTGTACACGCGCACACGTGCGTCGCGATACGCAAAGCGGCCCGCTATCTGAGCGGCGGATCGGCGTCGATTTTTCACGGGAGAGGTTGATTCACGAGGCCTCTCGCTTTCTTCCGAGGCTCGAGCTTTCACGGGCATTAGAGAACATGCGCGTCGCGGCTGCTCGTCCGCGCGGGAGCCGCCTTGTAAGCGGTTGACGCGGGACCGCGAGCGTCGCCCGGGCCTTATCGTTATCCCGGAATCAGACAAGGCTGAAATTCCTTCTCTCCGTCTCTCTCTCTCTCTCTCGCCCTTTCTCCTCTCTTGTTTTCTTTCTCTCTTGTTCTCTATCTATTTCTCTCTTTCTCTCTCTCTCTCTCTTGTTCTCTATCTATTTCTCTCTCTCTCTCTCTCTTGTTCTCTATCTGTTTCGCTCTTTCCATCTCCCTTAGCGCCTCTTTCCTTGCTTCACTCTTTCCCGTCTTCGCCGACTCCGGTCACCGACGGCCGTCGGATAAGACAAGAACGTCGACGCACGGTGACAACGGACGACGAATGATGGACGAATTAGTCCCCGGCCGTACTGACGAGTCATGCTTCGCGGGGAAATATTTCGGGTGAAAACACAAGGGACAATTGAGCGGCGTAAGGAACGACCGAGGAATTTCGCCGTGATCGATTAATCGGCGACGGCCGTATCTCGTTATCGGTTTCCCAAACAGTATCTTCGTCGACAGGTACACTCGCTGGACACCCGACGTTTCACCGCGACGACTTTTTTTATTTCGATCGTAACGAACTTCGTCGCGAAGGAACAGTCTGTTTCTTTTTTTTCGTTGCCGAGGATGTAATTGTTGAGAGAAAGATAGAGGGGGGGAGAGACACAGAGGGAGGGGGGAGAAGTTGCGCGAGAGCAGTAACGTGAATTGTTGGAAGAATCGTGCTCATCCCGCAGAAAAAAGACTATTGTTTCTCGAGAAATACATATGTATAACGCGAGTTCCGTGTAGCAGTGCGAGCCGTGGCCATAAATCGCTCGATTCGTGGATCGTAAATCGCCGGATTCGGAAGGATTTGAGAAAATGAGAGAACGCGCGTGAAAAGCAAAGTGAACGTGTCGGCGGACGGTGCACTGCTCGTGATTTAGAAGTCGTTTCGCAATCTCCGTACCAGAGGCATCGTGTGTTACTTTCCGATTATCAACGGTCGTACATTTGTCACCGACACCGCGAGTCCGTTGCCTAACGAAAGTTTAATTAAACTCAACGCCGCCCGCTCGAACGCCGCTAAACAGTCTTATGTAAATTACAGCCGGGAGAAAAATGTACGCTTTTTTCCCGCTAATGGTCGTTTCGACGCGAACCGATCGTTTCGTTTGTTCCACTTACGGGCAATTCACTAGCCTCGGAAATATTGTCCTCCAGCGGGGTAAAAGAAAAGTGTAAACATATTTTTTATTCCAATACGCTCATTTTCTACCACGAAAAATTGAGTTTTCCAACGGGTCGGCATATTTGAAAAATTCGAACACGTCTTTTCATTGAAGGCGTATTAATCTTCCCTCGCGCGTAATTAATATCGCTGGTTAAACGCCTAACCGTGTATCCACACCTGGAGAGTGATGATTCTAATCAAGGATCCTGCTTTTCGGTCGGTTCGGTGCAGGAACACGTTTTGACACTCGCATTGGACGAACGAACTGCGCCAGAAACGGGGTAAGGATCAACGAAGGCGAGATGATCGCGTAACTGACGTTTTCTCAGTGGCGATGGAATATCTGAAATTTCGAAATGATAGATAACCGTATGTTTCCGCGCCGTAAGGAATTTAAGTCAATCACGCGGGATGACTCAACGGTATGCCATGTTGAATTATGCCGCGTTCATATGAGCGATTCGATGATATCATAGCAGGTACAACTACATACATACACGTATATGCATACACGCACACACACGCATGCATATACACATTAACCCAACTTCGCATTGCTCTAAAACTGAAACGAGGCGAATTTTCCGGCTGCGAAAACATCCACTCATTAATCCTGACGCTTTCCCGTCACGCGGGGAGGGGGGAGGATGGGATGAAGATTAATCGTCGAGCGACAAGCACGACGCGCAGCGTGACACGGCGCCTTTGGGGAAAAACGACGCGCCGTCCGTGTCAGCGCATTTCGTGCATATCTCGGGGGTTAAAGCGGATAAGATCGTAGCCACCGGGGTACTACCCCTTCCCTCCCCTCCACCGGCTTGGTCACACGGTGAATTAACCAGTTGCGAAATACGCGATTCGTGGTTGCGAAAGTCGTCGCCGCGAGCCTCTAACGAGTGGCCGCGTGGCGGCTAATGAGACGGAACGACGCAACACGTGAGAAGAGAACGTGAGCCGGGCGATTTGTCGTAATTAATACCCGATCTGTCGCGCGTGTTCGAGGGGGGGGGGCACATTTACGCCAATTGTTCACTTTTTTTTTTCGCGAATGTATAACGGCACTTCTCGCGGTATTCACCGCAAAAACGACTGTCACCTGGAACGCGGGATCGATGGTTTCTCGAACGTGATTTTCCGTAGGCGTATAACCGCCGCGCAACGCAAAGCGCGTTAACAAACCGAGTGATTACACGCTTTACGAGCGAAACGGCGATAAAGCGTAATGGAAAATGCTCGCAGTGCCATAGATTTACGTTAATGCAAGTATCGCATCGCGCCGTGGAACAGGTAGCGGATATACTTTATTGCGAATTCATCGGAAACTGTGCGCGAGCGGAGAGGGGTGGGTGTGGGGGGGGGGTTGATTTCGCACGGTGAATTAGCCGGTCCGCAGTTACGTGCGAAACGCAGCCTCGCGAGGTGAAGGGATACCAGCGCGAATATCGCACCTCGCGCGGAATCAATATCATCGGATTTGCCGGATAACGCCTGGTAAATATAATAATAATAACGGTAATAACAATAATAGTAATAATAACAATAAAGCCCTTCTTCCCGCGAGATAAGAGATAAGCCTCCGCAGCCGCGGGGTGCGAGCGCGTAGTAGTAGCAAAGACGCGGAGTAGAAGCGGCGGTGGAGGGGGGAGCGCTGCCGGTGGAATAGTTACCCCCACCCCTGCGCGCAGTCCCCACCGCCGCGCAGCAACCCCAACCTCGCTTACCGAGACGACGTAACGAACGCAGTCAGTGCGCTTTGGCTCGCGCTGGTGAGAGGTTTTCACGTCGTGGCCTCTCCGAACGACTCTCTCTATATTTCTACCTCCCCTTTTTACCCCTCTGTAGTTTCCCGTCTCCCCTCTTCTTCCCGGTCGGTTCTACCAACCCCGTGAGAGACGCGCGTGGTTCGCACCGTGGAAGACGAGATTCCGAGCGGTTGAGCGTCAAATCGTCATCCCTCGTGTGCGATACCAAAGAGATCGGTTTTCCTGGGAAGAAGGCGACCGTCGAGCGTCCTCGCCGGGGACTGACGCTCGAGGTTGACTCGACGGCGTAGAAGACACGGCGCGATGTGAGACCGCGTACGAGCAGCGGGACCACCCAGCGAGCATGCGAGAAACGCGCTAGTTTGGAATTGGCGTATTGCGAAAAGCCGGCGCGGTTGTCCGGCCGTGTGTGTGGTCTTTCTTGCCGGTGGATCCAGATCTGTCGGATTGGCGGCGCAGGAGGACGAGAAGAAGGAGAAGAAGCGGTGGCGGTATCAGTGGAGCGAGGGGGTGGCGGTCTGGCGGTGGCAGAGGAGCGCTCCGCCGTCGCGGTGACTTTAACGAGTGGTCTGGAAATGCGGCCCGGTCACGGCGGCACGTGCCGCTGTCGCGCGGCCGCCGGCGGATCCGCGCGTCGGTGACGTCGACGGGACACCGGGGATGATGCGAGCTGGACACTCGTCGCATCGCGCCAGAGAATCGTCGCGAGACTGCACCGGTTTTTTCGTCAAGTGGGACTGCTACTTTAAGCGGTGAGAAGGATCGCGAGCTCGATCCTAATAGTGACAGTGCGGTCAGCGGAAGCGATCCTCCGGGGAAAAGTGTACTCTCCTGCGTAGGGACTTTTGCAATTGCCCGCGCATCTGGCCGTGGGAAGCGCCATTCACGGATTAATCGACCGTCGGACGTTGCAGCATGGACGACATAAGCGTAAGTAACCGCTGTTCACATTCCGTTGTCCTTCCCCTCTACCCGCGCTCCGTTTTTACATCGGAGCAGATTCGTCCGGAGCTGGTGAATAATTGGCGAAAGTGGCCGTTTCCAGGACTTTGCGAAACGAGCCGCAAGCTCGCTCCTCAGATGTGTATCAGCCGTGTAAAACGAGCGGAGATAAACGAGACAAATTTCGCTCGGGTTCGCTCGCGCTTTCGTCTACCATTGCCGCGGTAACGAGCCGGTCGTGTTTTAAATTGGCGTCAGTGGTGGTAAGGATCTTCGTCACTTCGACGACGAAACTCGTCACTCTCAACTCGAGCCGCGCTTAAAATAACCACATCTTCCAATTTACGTTTGAACTAATGAAAAATCCATTTTCCTACTTCGCGTAACCCGATGCCCGAACGACGGTAACACATGTACCGGGAAAGTAAACGGCGTAATCGCCGTCTCGCGTGACATTGACGCGTGTAACATGCGCCGAATAAACAAGTAAGACGGAGAGGAGGAAGACGTCTCGAGGAAGCTGCGAGGGAAAGAGAGAGACAGTAGCCGGAGGTGTTCGTGAAAGGCGTTACGGTGCACTTATTAGTCGGCATTGCGAGCGGACAATGTAGCGGGATTGCGCGTTGTTGTCGTTGTTTATATTTACGCGCGGCGGCATAAATCTTCGTTTAGGCCGTATTCAGCGTGGCGAGGGTCGCGCGCGGATCACCGCGGTTCGTCACGGCGAAAGACGCGCGGTCTTCATTAAACCTAACCTAGCCCGTTTGGCCGTTTGCGTGTCGGTCGCCCATTAAGGGCGCTCGCCCGGCCATGGCCTACGACTAATTTGTACTGTAAATGAGATCCCTCGGATCGTTGGCCCCGTCTCGTGGGGGAGCGGGTTTTTCGCGCGAGGGCGTGTCATGTTTATATTTTACCGGGGGATGCGGGATGAAATATGCACCGGAATTACAGCCTGCCCGGTCGCCCATAAACCACAATCTACACCTTGTCCACCCGCTTCCATCGTTCCTCGTTCGCTCATCGATAAAACCACCCGGCTCCGTTACATTACACTACGGGAAGGAAATTCGTTTACTCGGCCCGACACGGGACGCACACGCGGATAAAAAGAGCGGCCAAACGCTGAAAGTCGCGCGAAAACGGCGAGAATTTGAACGGTAAGATCCGGACAAACGTCCGGAGAAAATTTCGTACCCAGCCGGGATTGTTTTTTTGTTACCAGCCTGTTTGCCACGCGTTTCGCAGCTATTCTCTTACCACGGCAAACGCTTTACTATCACGATCAAAATGCTGGATACCACAACAGTCTTCGCCAAGTTTTTTTTCTGTTAGCTTTATATCCAGTTGTTCCCGATTATATCGGTAAACGGATGTTTGGCTAACGGGACCGTAAAGAAATCTATGGCTAAAACAACCACAACATTGTTGTAGTCGTTGTAACTGCGGATAAAAAGTGTGATGATAAAAAGTCGACTGTTGCTCTAAACGGTATAAAAAATCGTGTGGTTTTTATAAACCCTATTTTTACTTTCCGTGTACGACAGTGACATAAATATAGTTGTGGGTAGTCGTGCTTAAGATCGTTGGTATAAATTACCACTTCACGTGTGTAAGTTACGAGGGCAGAAATGTAGCGGAATTTACGTGACGCGCGTTACATGTAGCAGAGTTTTTCAGCGCGATCCGACCTGCGGATACGAGTCTGAAAGAACACGCGACGTTTGTATCGGATTCCGCAAGGTATGTATCAAATTCCGTAACTCTGCCCACTCGTCATTTGACGAACCGTCCGGCGAGATAATTATGCGAGGAGGAGGTCGGTCGGGCCATTCGTTCCAATCTGTGTCACGAGGCTCTGAAATACGTACGCGCGTCATACGTAACCAGCGAAGCATCGTCGAGTTTTTGTCCCGATAGGCATGTTTCCACAATTACTCATATTCGAGGCAAACATGGGCCATCGAGACGTGGCAGCAGCGTGAAACCATAAAAACGATGAAAAGTGTGGGGGAAACAGTTCGGCAATATTTAACACCTAATTGAGTTACACGGGACGAAATTTGTACGGCCGGTCCGTAAACCACGATAGTCGATTCGTCCGATGCCACTTAATTATCCACAATCTCACGGAATCTTGGCCGCAGCGGCTCTTTGTGCGGTAATTGAGTCGTCTCTCGTAGGTCCTTCGTAGAACCGTAAAACGTCGAGTCGCGTCGTCACTTTGGGCGAGATTTCGGCCGGATAAAAATTTCTGAGAATGTATAATATAAGGCCACGGTCACTTTCGAAAACGGATGGAGGAGGATTTCGCGATTGTATCGCTCTCGGCGGAGTGGATGAGGGACGGCTCTTCCATCGCCCCTGCGATATTTTCCCATCGGTGTGTTTCGAGTCGCGACTCGGCACTTCAGTCCAAGCCGCATAATCACGAGCGTATAAAGTGCTTAGAACGGTCGAGAAGCGAGCTGGTGAATCGATAGTGCAATTAATGGCGGTAAGCCGGCCGGATATTCGGCGTGATAAAGTAAATGGCCAAACCCGGTCGACTTCCGGCGCGGTTTTGCCTCGGTTAGGTGGGCCGGGCGAACTTTTCAGACGTCGATCGGCTCGATCGCGAAACCCTCCGCGTTTCCGATTCCGATCCGACGGGACTCGCGTCAACGTCGGGCACGCGCTCGTCCATCTGAAATTTCGCAGCTCCGCTTCCCGATGCGGATCACGCGCGTCTCTCGCGTATGCACGGCGCGCGGTGATAATCTCTTACACTGGCGCGCTCGAGATATTAATGCAAATTCTCATAAATCTCGCCGGCCCGGCTGTTCATCTCGCGCTGCCCTTTATCCGAATCTTAATTGAAGCGGGAAGTGAAATTTATGCGCATCCGATGAATTTGAAATTTTATCGGCGACTTCGCCTCTCATTTTCAGCGATCGGAGATTTCACTCGGCCACTCCCCGCGATATTAAAATATGCACCGGTTAAAATAGTGGCGGGGTTGATGCGCGACGTACGCCGGATGCGTTTGCCTAAATTAATTAAGCCGGTCGTAAAGGAAACGAGCGGCGAATGAGAGCAGTCGGGCGCGATACGCGCCGCGATCGTGATGAGCGAAACGGTTTAATTGAACAAGTCGTTACGTCATTGACTAACGACGCGACTCGGTCGTTCCTTCTTACTCTGTCGGCATAACAGACTTTCCTGTTTCGATTCGTACCGTAACAATTTCTGAAAAACAAATTTTACCGGGTGTCTTCTGATACACAATCGAAACGTTCGAGCTATCGTGAAACTCATTTTCCGGTACTTTACACGCAAGAAAACTACTATTTTCGTAATTCGCAAAACGCTGTGTGCAAAACTCTCTCGAAAGCGGCGTGACGAAGTCGCGGCCGTTTTCGCGCAGGCGTTTGAAAGCTCGGTGCGCAGGTGGTTGCGCCGCGCGCCATAAACGTCGGATAGGGATGCGGCTGGGTAGTAATTAGCGGCGTGAGCGTTAGTGGGCCTCTATGTTAATCAGCGGCGACTCCGCGCAACGACTGACTCACATTTCATCCGCGCGGCTTTTGTTGCCTAACCTACAATTAGGCGCGGATAGGCAAATCGGTCGCGCGCCGCCGACGCGTCGGGAACATTTTCGCCACGGGTCAAAGCCTGCTGCGAAGTAGCTCGTTGTTCGTCCCTTGCGAGAGAAACGTGTGCGCAAATTTTCGCACGGTTTTTCGCACGTTTTGCTCGGTTAGCGTTGTCCTTAGATTGTTCATAATATCAAATTGTTACTCGTTTACAAACCTTACACCGAAGCGTACAATTTCATTGAATTGTTCGTTAATCCGTGAGTAATTTCGCCGCTTGTTTACACGGCGATAAAAATACGTGGGATAAAAACGAGGCGTCGCGACGTCGCGTAACGCGGGATGATAAATGCCGAAATTAATCGGTTAATCGTCGGGAGTGAAGTGAAACTGGACTTTTCTTACGCGAGCGCGTTTTACACCTGCCATAAAATCGTAAAACGCGCCGCTAAAGAGACCGCCCCGGGACGACCAACAAATTACGAATAAATATGTTAATTCATAAATATTTTACTGGTTGCAAATCGTGCAAAAATATGTTCAACGCCCAGCCGCGTTCATATTCCCAGCTTCGCCAAATCGTTATATCATCATTCTTATTACGCGCTCTTGAACGTTCCTCCGCGTACTCAAGGTTATTCGTAAAGAAAGTGTTGAATTAATCATGCGGTAAATAGCGCAGATGGGGAGAAATGATTATTAATCAGTGGCTCGGTAGCGTTGATATATCAACGATTACTTTTTCCATGATTATTATTGAAATCCCCGGTAGGCAAGAAAAAAATAAATCCTTTTGCCGGAGAGTATCCGTTTCGCGTTGCATGAATTCCTGCCGATGGAAGTGGAATTCCTTTCGAGGTAAATGGAATCCAGATCATATAAATTTCTGTTACGTGCATCTGATTCCGAGATCATTCCGCAAAGGAGATATTTCTTGCGCGGTCGGTGCGTATGTTTTTAAGGATGTGATCTCCGCGAGCGTCGTCGTCATAAAGGTAATGATCATCATTCACATCTTCATCGTCGTGTACGTCGTCATCCTCATTATCATCGTCGTTGCGATCGGTAAGTGTCGCAAAATTTACCCAGGCCGGCATTGAGAGCGATAGAAGGAAAAGGAGAGAACGGGACGGAGACGAGTGGACGACGAAGAAGAAGGGCTGGCGATAAATTAATTCCAGTCCGAGTTTTACGAGAGGAGGGAAGAGGGTCCGTGGGTAGAAGGAGGTTATTACACCTTCCACGAGGGACGGAACGAAAGGCGGAGAAGAAGGTACAGGTATAGGTTGCGCGCATAGAGCAAAAGACGAGCGGAAGAAGGGGACGAGAAGAAGAAGAGGAATAAGAAAAAGCAGAAGAAAAAGGAGCCGAAGGGTCGAGAGGAGAGACGGAATGGGAGAGCCGGAGAGAGAGAGAAAGATATCGCGCGATGGAGAGAGGGAGAGGGACGGCAGTCATACATATTCATGACGCGCCGCGAGCGGGGAACGGAGTATGTGAAAATCTTAGATGTACGCGCGCGCTTAAATTATTTCGCAAATTATTCGTTTACGATATATTTACGCGGTCCATCTCGCGCTATATAGATTTCATGCTCGCCGGACTCTCGGCCTACCTGGCCGCCGCCGTGTGGTCGCTCTTCGCGTAACCAGCGCCTCATCCGCCGCTCCCTCCCTCTCTCCCGGGACTCTTCGTTCGCTACTTTTTCTTCTTCCCTCGCGCGCATCGAGCATACCTAGCCGGCGAGTCGCGATGAACAAGACTGACCGTGGAATTCAGTAATTTACGCGACTGCCGCGAAAAGTACACGCGCATTTCCGCTTCTCCTTCATCCTCGTTATCTATCGCCCGAGCGGTGAAAAATTCCCGACGGCAGCCGAGTTTGTCGCTGCGGGGGACACGCGTTGACCTCGCAACGAGAAGCCGACCGCGCGAACGCACTTTCCCTTTTCTCTTTTTCGGTTTTTGTTTTTCCTCGCTCGACGTTTTCGGCCACGGAGAAAATGACGGATGGGAGGAGAAGTGGTTTTCCGGCAGCGTCGAGACTTCGCCTCCGATACAGCGTACATAATGGAATGTGTACGCAATGGCCGCAAATGATCATTCATCACGCGTGATTTATCGGGCCCGGTGATTTATGAATAAAAAAGACGGTTGCCTTGAGCGTTCGCGATACGGGTACGGACCATTGATTCGGTCTTAATGAATAATAACAGTAGGAGATTGAGAGGAGAGCGTCCGTAGGAAATCAGAAAATATCCAATAGCCACAATATTTACATAATCCCGTGGCCGGCCAGCGAAGCCGCGATTCTTCAAAGTCACGTAACCGGGGAACTGTTCGAATTCTGACAGGTTTCCACGGCCGAATGTACGTTTATTTGGACAGCTTCTAAATTACTCGATTAAAATTCGTCAGCGTTAACACACAAAAGCGCGCGCCGGTTATTACATTTTTCAAGCCCGTTTACGAGACAACCGCCCGCCGCTCCGCGTGAGACGTTTCTAAAACGGCCGGCATTTCAGGCTGATTAATAACAACGATACATCCACGTACCGGCGTTCACCGAGGAATGCCGATCTCGCGGGCGAGCGAAATCGGCGCTGTTTTATGTAAACAACAAACGTCGATTTTCATGCAAAATGCGCGGCGGTGGCGTCTTCTTCTTAATTGGCCGTCGTTGCGTCCTGGTTCTCTCGATCGGCCGCGGAGACGTGCCTTCTATGAAGAAGTTACGGATTCCGTGGTAGCGCGTCTCATGCATTATGTATAGGCATATTTACGCATAGGATTCACGATCGGCTAGATGCATTTCTCATACGCGGGACCCGTAGCCGGAGAGAGCCTGTGCGTGAGCGGCCCATCCCATTCATCACTGCGACTCTACGTAAATTGGGATCCGTCCCCGGCGCTACGACTGATTTATAAAATACCGAGCGACACCACCGCGCGAGAGACGCCCGACGTTTTCATTCCCGGAACGAAACAAACGCGCGATCGCGCGGTCTCTTGATTTATGCCGTCGCGTTTATCCGTTAATGGCCGATTTAATTCGAGCCTACCCGATCTATTTATTATAATATCATGCGCATTAAAGCCGCCGAAGCGCGGGAATAGCGACGCGGATAATGAACGTGGAGGAGCCGTCCGGATGATAAATCATTATTAATTGCCGATTTTTCCAGATCGGAAGATCGAAAGTGCGATCTGTCGCGTACTTCGGGGACAGGAATGTCGACGAGTGGCCGGAAGGAGGCGTCGTGAAGAGGGACGAGGAGGCGCGTCGGCGAAAGCGATACCTCACGTCGATCCCGCGATCCACTGCCGTGCGTTAATTGACCTAGTGGCGGCGGCGAGGGAATCGCTCGCTGTGTTCACCCATGAGAAATTAAGACGCGGCGGGTCCAAGCCGTGCGTGAGCAATTACCGCCCGCCGCCTGTGCGCCGAGCCGACTGCTTTGGCAGCGCGCGCGATGTCGATCTGCGACTGCCCCTATATTCGCCCTCGTCACGCACGTCATTCCGCTTTCCGCGTTAAACCGTTCCAAGTTAATAACCGTCATTCGGACGACACTTCGTTCGGAACGAAATCGGTTGGAATCGGTTGGAATCGGTTGGAATCGGTTGGGATCGGTTGGGATCGGTTGGGATCGGTTGGGATCGGTTGGGATCGGTTGGGATCGGTTGGGATCGGTTGAGATCGGTTGGATATTTGACCAAAATTATTTATTGGAATGAAAAACCATTTGGTAGATGACGAAAACTATAGAGAAAGTACACGCACACGGTCGGGGTTTACAAACGCGTTCATCTCGCACGCATAGCCGTTTCTCACGATGGACTTGGCGCGGTGGGGTGGGGGAAGGCTAGCAACGTGTGCGATGGGATCGTCCTCGTTTCTGCGCCGCTAGTTGGCAGTGCATATACCGGTCCGCCGTAGCCGCTCGATTTCCTCGTGTAACCGATTACTACGACTTCCTTATTGTGCCTTCTCTCAGCGATGCGCACTCGAGGGCCGCCGGTTACGGTTACTCCGCGCAGGCCGCGGTTCTCGCCGGGTAAAATAGGCTTCGGGAGGAAGATATGTGCGGATGTGGCGGTACACGCGCGCGTGTCCACACGATCGCCGATTTATGCCGTATCGCGCGCACGGCGTATTCCTCTTTCGCTTTATAGGCGCGTAATGCTTTGAAAGTCGTGGAGCCGGAAATTCGAGGCAATGCAGCGATAACCTGTACGCGCGTCCCGCTTCGATACGCGTCTTGGGAAACAAACAGCCGACACGATCGGCCGATTTTGCGTGCGTTGCACCGAAATGGATTTATTAACTTGAAAGAGTATGGACATCGACCAGGATAATTGACGAACTCTTGAATTCACAGAGTGTATTCGGAGTAGCTCGAAAGTGACAGTTTTGTCGGCCGTGGCCGATCGCCGCGTTTTACCGTCAGAGAGCGCGTCGCGAAGGACGATTGTCGTTGGTATTCCCAATTCCCATGCAAATCAGCCAATTTATTCGGCGGACGGCCGGCGAATTAGGTTCAACGCGACGATGCGGCCGCCCAATCGAATCGCACACCGTTTCGCCTTCTTTCTATTATCGGCCCGATCGTAAATCGCCGCCTGGCCTACGGCTTCGACCTTAAACAGATCCCCGGGCCGCGCTTCTGCATCGATTCAGATGTTGTTTAATTGAGCAAATACGCGAGTCACGCGGGCAAATAACATTTTAATTACATTTGTTTCGCCGACGTGGTTGATTTATCGACTCGGTGTTTCATAATGACGGCAGTTGACGCGGAAGTAATCGCGCCTGTTGCAGAGATAATAAAGACTTTGGTTATGTTTCAATAACATTTCTTACCGCCAGGCAAATATACTTTTCCAAACGAGGCCGCCGCGGTTTCCGTGTGATTAACGATTGTCTACGAGCGCCGATGAATTCCTTTTTCCATGCATTCGCAGAGAAATCGGGTTACGGTAACTGGAAACGGCCACTACGCCGGTCACGTGACTCTCGTAACCAGGCGCACTCGCGTTGTTATTACACGAATGCGCGGCTGCCATGGTGAAAACTGCGAACCACAAGTTTATCTCGCTTGTAGGTTTGAAATAACGAATTACCAGCGCGGAAAGGAACCTTGTAAAATTGCAATGACTTTACCGTGCCAACAGCAACTTGCGTTCACAGCCGATATCATGTACGAGAAAGCATCAAATCTACCTGGGAAAATTACGATCTTTTCCGTAGAAACAGTCAGTTCGGAAAAATGACTAACAAATTGGTTTTGTAATTTTACACGCAGTTGTGATTTGCTGATTATCGAGAAGCTTTCTCTCATTAATTTTGGAAAAAAATCCTCTTTACTGCTAATGCACTTTACTCACTTTTCTGCTTTACGCTGTTTTTGTATATGTGCACTTTACAATCCGCTGTATGAAAATACTTTCACCGCAGCTGTGCTCTTTTCGTATCACGAAATTCCTGTTGTTAACGTATTTTTTGTTCTCGTACTTTCTCACTAAATATATACGCGAGTAAACTGAAATGACAATTTTGTGTATAATCCCAACACTCCATTTCCTTCTACCACAATTTACAATCAAAGTCAGTGCAACAATCGCTTCGCTTACATTTTCATAGCTCGATATCATAGCTTAAGATAAATCTGTTGTTCGTGCAAATCATATTTCTTCGGTGTTTGATTGCTTAACGT
>JABFPT010001304.1:0-13002 GCA_022817245.1 Nixonia krombeini | reverse complement strand
TACATTTGTCATAAGCAAATACTTTTGTATTTGTACGTTAACTGTTCGCAGTTATTAATTTTACACTCCATTGGTGTATTTACACTCTTTTGATGTACGTCATCGTTATGTTATTTTCTGTTATACAAAAGGAGGTTTTAAACTTTGTTATACTCTCTTCTCTATATTGTATTGCCATCTTTTACATGACGACGGTACTCAAACACTAAACAAGTGTTGAAGACTCGTCAGATAGCGCCACAAGATTCTCTTTCACATAAATAGTATCTTTTCATCGGCGGGCAATTTAAAATCAGAAAGTCATGACAGTTTAGTTCATTAAATTGATTGACGCAAAATGCGTTAAAATCTTACGTTTATGTACAATTATAGTAGTTATACATTTTTTGCCTCCAAAACATTTTTAATACCTACTGTATTGTTTACTTATAATTACTAAGATATATAAATACTAATCATAATAACAATTATACTATGTATTATGTTGTTATACTAACATTCTTGGAACAAAAAGGAAAAAAACGTGAAATAATTATACACTTTTCCATCTGAATTAAGGCGCAAATGAGCTCCTTTGCGAATGAATTATTATTATGGTGAATTGTTCCTATAATAGCCTCTCCTCGTGTAGGCAAATCATTTGCTGATGGGGTACTATAGGGTAAAGTTTTTAATGAGCGAAGCAACAAAGACTGCATCAGGGAGGAAAAAAGAGATGAAGACAAATTAAGCCCTCAACTTGAATCAGAGATCACTTCCGCTCAGATGATCTCATCACTCCTCCTACGATGTTATTGGCGAACATGCTATGGGGAATGGTCCCTGATCTCGCCTTCTACTCGTGTCGAAAACACAATAACGCGCCAATCAACGCAATTTCTTTTTTCAATGACCGTCCTTCGTTGCCAGTTCGTCTTCTCGACGAAGCTTTGATCTTCTTCATCGTGTCCCCAATGCAGTGCAATATATTCCGCTATTTTCATTAACCACAAGTAATTAGAGTACATCGCTCTCTTCTCGTTGAAAAAAATGTTATGAAGTAGTTTCTTTGTACTGTTTTCGGAAATTTTTATGCAATAACAACGAAAGACTATTAGTGAAATATAAATTGTGCGTTCGAATGAATTCTATGAATGAATCGTAGCTGATAGTACAGAAGTAATTCGAACACATTTTCAACGTCTTTTTTCACAATTTGTTCGCTGTAAAGTTTCAAGTTTCCCTCTTTCACCTTCTCATGTTTCCATCGAATCTCGCACTCCCAATCTGAAGTAATCCCTATTTTCCTCGAGAAAGTCGGCAGAATCACTTTCACGAAAAGGTACCTCTCTTACTCACTCCCGACATTCGATACCGATTGTTTCGAATTCAACTTTTAAACTATCAATGAAATCCTGGCGGAGAAGCATTTTTTCCTTAACCACTGACGTGCTTAATCTACGCTACGATGGTTGTAGCAATGGAAATGTTAATTACCTTTTTACATCTCTTGTCTCCGATAAAAATCATATTAAACGCAAACGAGAATAACAATGATCGCCCGAGCATGCCGCAGTGCCGTTGACAGAAGCGTAGAATAATTAGCCCAAAGCCAGACTTTCTGCTTCATTGCCTCGGTTAAACTTTTAGCCATTTCTCAGACTCTTTATTACGGAGAGAAGCAAGTAAAAGGACGAGCGCAAATTCAGCTTTGCGCTTTCCACCGCATATTTTACTCGCAAGCGTACCTAATATATCGTTAAACGCATTCGTTGCTCCATCTCCTAAAATGTCCCGGCACGAAATGAACATTGTTACAATAATGCCACGTGCACCGTTTACCTTGTGTCCGCTTCAGCATGTTACCAAATAGCTTTGAATAAGCGGGCAAACATCAGTTACTCACGAGGAGAAACATTCAATTCTTATTTGAATTCTTACTTACGTGAATGCAATTTTGAGTAGTTGTATGTAAAGTTCTATTACTTTTATTTTTAGTTACAGTAAACATTGTGACATTAAGTTTATTTAACAGCAGTATTTTCTTTTTTTATTTCGCAATAAATGCACATTGTAAAATTATATTAAATTATTTTTCTTCGCCCTTTGTCGCCAGAATCAATTAATCTTTTCGGTGTGAATTTTCAAAATGTTTTGTGCTCAGAATTCGGTAAGCGTGTGTGGCAGGAAATAAATCGGAAAGAAGAATCTGCTCCATAAGGTCATCGGCAAATGAAAGATATAGCAAGGATAAAAAAAATGTAGGGTCAGAGAAAAAGGTTCTCGAATACGGGAGTCTTATCGAGTCCTTAGAATGGATTCGGGGGTTCCGTTCACACGGCAGTGGGGTTACCAGCAGGAGCGTGAGAAGTTTAGGTCCTTCCTTTGAAAGAGAGTTATTGAATCCTTCAATGCCACGTGGCCTTCCACGTGTAAGGTGGATGCCAGAGGACACTTTGTTTTTCTCCGGTCTAAACTAAAACAGATATTTCTTCGCTGCGACACATGTTGCAGCTTTTCCTATCGTGGTGGTCAGAAACTGTAAATGTTTTGTCACAATATTAAGTGTCAGGCAAAGACAACTGGAAATATAGTGAAAAATGTACCGCTACATACCGATGCATACAGTATAAAAAAATGTTTTTTTTTGTGATGCGCTACATTAATATTATAATGTGGCATAAATATTTAACCAATTAAATTATAAATTTACAACATGAACAAATTATCTTTTGGAAAAACAGTATTTTCAACTTCTCGTACTTATGTTTTATAGTCGGTATTTTTCTACACTATTTTTCTGAGTATTATGACAATATAAATCCTTTATAATTTATGTAAAGTAAACTCGAGTGTTTCATAAATTATTTTTTATAACAATGAAAACTGAAACTAGTAACTTCCTCGATTTTTGTTCGGAGCAAAATCATCTTCGCCACCCTTCATAAAATATGTGCTCACGAACCGTGAGCTTTATGGTACAGCTCCGTATACACCATACACACTAAACGCGCTATTAATATCTTGGCGTATATTTAGCTCTGAATGGGGCATACGTCTCTTCTGGGGCTGCATTCTTGACGATGCATCGTCTGCTGTGTATAATTTGCAATCATTGTGTCGCTGCCCGAATGTCATCATAAATATTGATTCAGGCATGATACATAGAAAATTAGAATTATGGAATATTTTATGCATTTTACAATTATGCAAATACGAATTGCTGGACTAATTTACAGTAAAAAATATAGAAATTATATGTTTAGCCGCATGTTTGGTACATGTTGTTAAAAATGGAAAATAAGCTAACTTGTAGATTAACATAGGTACATATATGAATGAGTCTAAAATATTCCAAGCACTGTCGTCTGATATTTTTAAAAATGCGAAGACCCAAGGGATAGTGAAACGACTCGTGTCTGCCGCTCATAGCGACATCCTGTTTCTCGTTTATTTCCTTTTTATTTCCCGCGTGTCACGAAGCTTAACCATACAGCATACGTCCGTCGAAGTATTTTCCTATTAAAACAAAAATTTTTCAAAATCCGTTGCCCGAAGACAAATTGCAATTATTTCCTTCTACGAACATAAATTAATATCGACATATCGACAAATCTGACGTTAATTAATCATAAATAACATAAATATATTACATTGTTTGAATCAATTTATAAATCATAAAAAATCACAATTTCTGTCCACCGATAATAAATTACTGGACACTTCGAAATACTCATAATTACAACAACGACAAAGAAGCTAAGAACTTGAGCAGATCAGCGAAAATTGAGATGCTTGGCTATGTGGAAATGTGTGTCGCTTTCGAGAGTCTTGTTACGAGTAAATATTATAAACAAGTCCCCCCGATACGTACATGGGATACAATTACACTCATATCATCCTGTATTGCAACCGCATTTGACGCGTTAATGGATTTAAAAAACATGATTACTCGTGCGATACTTTGCGAGACTTCGAACTCGGAAAGAAATCAAAATTTTGGACAAAAATAGAAATCATTTGTAATTACGACCCACAACGTCCGCGTTACGAGCAGATGCGAGGTTTAAATCTAAATTGAAGTTCACGTTTCCTTTTTACTCGCGAGTGATTGGAGACAATTTTCACCAGCGGCTTCGAACGGCGAATATTATTTTCGTCGCGTGGATTGAGTCAGGGACCACGAAATCGGTCCGCTCAACGAGTCAGACACGAGCGCACTCGCGGGCGCGAGTGATGAGATGATTGTCCGGCTGATGAAAGCCGATGGAGCTGCTGACAATGAGAGTGCCACCAATGCGTGAATCCAGCGCAAGTGTCTGATCGTGCCGGATCGCAAGTACCATCCCGTCCGCTCCGATTATCTTTCTCGCTCAGAGCCTTTTTTTTGCCCCGTCGTCATCCTTCCAGTTTCGCATTATGGCCAGCCGAAAAGCCTTTTATTGAGAGCAATCAAGCCGGATATAGCGGTGGAAGACGAGTGAAAAAATAACTCGCCATAAAAGACGTTATTAATTGGTCAATGCGAGCAAAAAGGGTGATAGCGACGAAACGGATCACGTTGATCGTCTTCTTAAATACGATCCGGAGCTAAGACGCTTGAGGTATAACTTTATTTTCACGTGACACCGAATCGCGAGCACTTTCCCGCGAATCGCGCAGCGACTCGCTGTTACTCTTCCAACGTCATTTGCAACTGCCGAGAATCGTGCCTGGAGGAAAAATAACGCCCTTATCTGAGAAATGGGTGACCGTAAATAATTCCGCGAATCGCTCGACGATGGGTCTACTCGCACGTAACTCGATCTCTCACATCGTCCACTTCGCCGAATAAAACGAAGTGTAATCTTCGCGAACGAAGCTTCACTTCATTTTTTCCTCCCCTGATTCAAACCTCGCTTTCAAATTTAATCCGCCTTTTTAATTTCAATCCGCTTTTTTAATTTTACTTCGTTCGTTACCTGGGACTTTCGAAAAGGTACAAATTCTATTTTTCATCTCATGTTCTTTTACGGAAAATAATTCGAGGACGTGTTCGTTATCGAAACGCGGTCTTGAGGAATAAATTTGTCCGTTAAGATTAGAAAATGGGTGAAGCCTGAGTGGTAGCCGATTCATATCTTCCAAATGTCAGCAGCCGTTACTCAGATGGCGGAGTTGATTCAATTTGCTCCTCTTACATTCATTGGAAATACTTTGCTCGTTTTACCGCAACGTCTACGCTCGGCGAGAGACCGAGAATATCTTTCGTCTTCCAGGCACTCCCCAGACCCTCCCTCTACTCGTAATTTTGTGAAAACGTTTCTGCGTGATTTAGCCTCTTGTAAAACTGAATTCACGCTTCCTTCTTTACATAAACACGCATTCCCAGAAGAAAAAAGAAACGACGACTTTTAACCCAATATTGCCTACAGGCGAATGCCCTGAAACTATTTCCGAAACTCTTAGTCCAAAATAAACATTCATTGTCACACGCGTCTCTGTGAAAAGGGAATACGGAATCGGTTCGATTTGGAAAAATAAACACTATAAAGTATCCACGTTTAAACGAAATGCAGCCATTTCACACTCAAATGAACAAGACTTGGATTGTTTAATATTTAATCATTCGTTTATTACTAAATGTTTAATGAATTTCAGTATAAATTCTCTTTGGAAATTCACGATTATAACAATGTAGATTTAAGAACCGTTCGTTGTACACATTAAATTTCGATTATAGTAACGTAACATTTAAATATCGCATTTTTCGTCTCTAACTCAAAGATTTTCCTCGCTTCCGTAAAAAACTAATCATCTGTACACAGAACGTTCCACGATAAAAAAAAAGAGTCGATGCCGTTGACCAATAACTCTCGGGCTTATAAAAAGTAAGACTAAAGAACATGATTGGACGCTCGATAAACTCTAGTTATAGCCAATGTTTCATCGCGCTATAATATCACACAACACGCGCTCGCACATATATACCGAGAGTACACTTCCGGCGATAACTATATCAAAATCAGTCACCTGTCGCCCTTGTAACACGAGCGCGATGAAAGTTGCCGCGTCGTTACGCGAGCTACTCGCTATGTTACGGTCGATCACTGAAAAAAAGTAATGTTGATTCGAAAGTTTTTCTTAGAGGCAGCACACACACACACACACTCATACGGAATATATTACACATATATCAAAAATTCGTCGTACGTAGTCTGGGTGATTGCGACACTCACGAGCAGTGTACGTAATACTATGCGTTCGAAGTTACAAAAATTAATCTTCATCGACTTCTTTACAATAGTCGGTTAGTATATCACAGATGAACCGTAGGCAGTGGAGGACGAAGAGGTCCGTCAGGTTCACAAGAGCTGCACATTTGACAGATGGGAAACCTGAGTATTGTTCGCACTGACCATAGAATACACCGATCTAACCAATCACAAATCCTGCCACTCACGTTGGGGGACATTAATGGTTTCATCGATGGTAAGGGACAACCTCCGGATTCGTGACTAGCAGTTCAGTATGGGATGAAAATCCATGCCACAAGTCGAGTTACGTTCTAGCCAAAGGTACTGTGCATTCCGCGTCCTGATCAGGTTTCGTGGGAAGAGGTCTGTTGGCCATCCTGTTAAGTGGTGTCGAGCTTTCCGGCTCCGGCAGCTCTGAGTACAGATGCGCTGTGACGTCAGAGGGCTCGGCATATTCGCAGAGCAAGGAATTCGGCCTCTTGCCATTGCTGATACCGTTGCTGTTGGTTTTGGAGGATCCGAGAATGCTTTCACCCAAGGATTTGAGGAAATTCAGAGATCGCCCCTGACCTCGGCTAGATTCGCCGTTCCGTTTGCCTTCGTCCTTCATGGCCGAATTATGTCTGGGCTCGATCATGTGATCGTTGATTACATCTGGTCGTGTAGGTTGCAAGGTGGACGTCGCCAAGGTCGCGAGGACTGGTTGACACAGTCTGCTCGTGCTTGGGACGGTCTCGTCACCCGGCAGTTCAGCATATAGATGATTTTGGTCTACATTCACTCTCTGATCCCGTGGTTCCGCGTATTCCACGATCTGTGGGCGAGGTCTAATAGTGTGCGGGAGAAGCTTCTCCAACGATGGCACTTTGGTACCTACGTGAACCGTCGGTCTGGTGACTCGTTGCCTCTTTATCCTCGGCAGTATTATATCGTAAGTGTTTTCCTCGTCCTGGTTTTCAGATGATCGACGTTGCCCGTTGTAGTTGTTATTATTGTTATTGTTACAACTTTCTTCCACCTTGATAAGATCGTACAGATGTTCAATCATGTCCCGAGCTTGACCGTAGTGGTCCGGATCATTGAGCTTTTCTTGTAGCTCTCGCAGGTATTCTTCCGTGAGTTCTTCGGGGAGAGTTTGCGTGGCTTTGTTTTCGGTATAAGCGTAAATACCTGCTACATTTGTCGCTCCTTCTTCCTCGTTAACCCCTTCCGATTGATTTTGCACGTCCAAAATCCTCGTCTCGGGTTGTAGTCCAGCATACTCGTGTACACTTAACCTGGATATGGATCTCGCTGACGTAGCTGCGGTCATCCCGCTCGCTGGAGAGAACCAGGAACCAGTAACGTTAGATAAAACGCTGGAGGTTAACTTCGGACAGACTCCTCTTCTTCTCATGTAAAGAATCCCCGATGTCAAAATCACGATTACCACGGCAAATACAGCCACAACACAGATAATGACGATAATCCGCTTCTCGCGTTCCAGCTGATCCGGGTCACTCATCTCGACGTCGAAATAGCCTTTGTGTCGTGGGTACACATGAGGACCAACACTTGGTGGACTCGGACTAGGCTCTGGTTTCGCTGGTGGGTTCGGGCAATTTATCTTAGACTCTTTCGAACAGATGGTCATCGTGTAGTTTCTTATAACAAGGTAACCTTCTGGCAAACTGAAGCAATTTCGCAAAAGCTTATCCACAACGCAATAATTGGATTCTGACATTAAACGCGTCGTCTCGTAGTTTCCAACAATGTTATTGAGCCATGACACGAAATTGCAGTTGCAAGTTTCCTTGAAGTAATTGTTGTTCACGCGGACCATGTCGACGGTGGAAGCGATGGATACAAAACTTAAAGATCGAGGTTGGACTTCGGTCATTTGATTGCCGGTGAATGAGAATTCATAAGTCGGTGTTGAATTCGCCGAGTGTTTGACCAATATGGCATCGGGTTCCAAATGCCGGAAGTGATTGTAATCGATTGCTATGCGGTTCCATTGGTGTAGCGCTATGGAACCGCTGCGTACATTGTGGAATTCGTTGTTATTGAAGGCTACAGTGGCCACGGAAATGTCGATGGCTCCTGTTTCTAATTCGCTTAGTCTGAAAAAGTAAACGAGGTATGTGAATTTAAACTGTAATTTATGCAAATGAGAATATAAGTGCTATTAAATGGCGAGGAAGTTTAATCTGAAATTTCACTGGCATATGAGCACACGGTTTGGCTGAATTGAGTAGTAAAACGCTTGATGGTATACCTTGAATATTGAATAGTAAGGTTATTGGCTCCTGCCCTCAAGGCTCCGTTTCTAACGGTTCTAAATCTCACGTCGACGAATTCGAGGCTGTGTATTAACGTCCTGTCGCTGAAAGCGCCGGGTTCGACTTCGTATATGGAAGCGTTACTGATAACCACGCTAAGTATGATCATAGCACAGAAAGCGTCTTTCTTAATTACTCTGGTGTATAGGTCATCCATGCGAATCTCAGCCGCTGTTGAGGGAAATACTGCTGTTGGCAATTCTTCGATTTTCACACTTTGGAACAGAATCTGCAAATATTTTAAGAATTACCTTGTTATCTCAATAACTCCAAATTTGAACCAATTGGTATTGAATTATATTTCATAAACTTTGACAATTTGTATTTCCAAAACAAATAAAACCTGTTTGTTAAAAAATTAAAAACGAAAGTCAAAAAAATAGTAGTCCCTACAACTATATTTCAAAATGAAGGTTTTTATAGTCATTGCGTGCTTGATGTTCTCAAACCTAATCGCGAAAAATTAATTAAAGTATACACCTGAAGAATTTCACCTGCCACTCGTGAATGACCGGAATCTAAAAAGTATAAGTGCACCTGCCAATATAATAACTACCGACTTAAGCAACGTCCAACCAAATACCTTTGTCGCTGGTCCATGTCGCCCATGCTGAGGCGTTTCGAATTTGAAGGCGTTGCTGGACAGCTCCAGTTCAGGCACCTCCCTGACGTTGATCTGGAGCAGCCAGGAGAAGGCGTTCGGTTTAATCCAGACGTGCCTGCACCTGGATATGGAGACGCTGAGGGGCCCTTTGCTATTTTTGAATGCGTGACTCTCGATAATGACGCTGTTGCACTCGGACACTTCGAGTAGGGGATTCGGCGCAGTGAGATTTTGGAAAGCTTGCTTGTTTGCCACGAACGTGTAGATCCCCGACACGTGGACGCGCTTCAGTTGAGCCCCTCCGGAAAACGCACCCGATTGGATTCTCAGCTCGCGGCAATGAGACACTTCGATTTCCATCGTATCCTCCGGAATAACACCCTCCATCAGTTCTACGTCCTGAAACACGCATTAAACGAACTCGTTAATTTCGTTGAACGTTACGAAACCAATGTGTGAAATTAATCGTCATCACAAATTCAGCTATCCATCGTATCCACTAATTAATTCTCGCTGCCGGCCAAGAGAATAATTTCCGCGGCTTAATCTTACAGGTATCTAACCTAGTCCTGCAACGTAATGGCGATGAAATTAATTCAACAATTTCCCACTTCAGTGAAGAAGTCCGTCCATCAGTTTGCGGTTAAAGCGGCATCGCATTTTCGCCGAGAAACTACGCCATTCGGAGTCTTTCGGTGTTCAAAGTACGAGTGAAAAATAAAGAAAACGAGCACGAACGACGAGGCCTCGACCTCGTGCAAGGGGAGTGGGAAAGCCGCTTGCTTTAGCGCCTTCGGCTCGCAAAAACCGATCGTGAGACGTGATCCGATTGGCAAAGTGAAATGTAGAGAGAAGAGGCTATTTTGTATGTCCTCGGTCCTTGTTCGCGCCCCACTTACAAAAGCCTTCGATCAAAATTATATTTACAAAGATCGCCTGCGATATTAAATTTTATGCTCGAACATTTGTGCGTGACCCAGCAAATTGCGTCTTTCAACTTCCGACCGTCCACTTGGTAACGAATCTCATAAGACAAAAAAAAACAAACGCGGTTTAAAAAATTTAATCCCTGGTGTTCTTTTCCGAAACAGAGTAAACGAATTCCTGCTAATGCGCTTCATAAAGGTGAACGGTTTTATTCTCAATTTGAATATGAAACTGAACAGGAAGTAGGTGATTTCGAAAACGTTTGTAAGTTGAGAAATTCGCAATTGTCTTTCGCGCTTTGTTTCGTATCCAGTACGCAAATAAGATGTAGGCACTCACACACGCGAGTTTCAAAATATAAAGTTACATACCCACTATTATGCCAACTGGATTGTTATTACCAGCAGTTTCGTGCGATCACTATCATTCTAGAATGATAATCAAGACGCACAACGACATTGAGTCGCAACTTAGTTTCACGGTCCTTTCGGCGACCTCATTACCATGGTCTCATCCCTATAAAACCTTTTTCTTCGTCTTATCTCGTATTCGACTGTTCGTATTTACACAGCCTGGTGAGTCACGTTTGTCGTGAAAGCTGCTCGCCTTTATCTATTTTTTCCCTATTATACATGCATCTTCATTTCGCTTGGTCAAAATAGACCGATAAAGAGAATCACGTGGTCGGAAACGAGCGTTTATCTCGACTTCAGTGTTTATCTGCCTCGAGCAAGGCGAACGACAACAAGATGGTCACTGGTGGGAAAGACGGTTGAAAACGAAGGCAATGTTACTCTAACTGATTCTAAGCGGGAAAAACGTCAAAGCATGTAACAGTTGAGATGAGACAAAGGCGGAGAAAATCGCAAGAATAAAAGAATGGAAACCAGAAGATTCATTTGATTCAGTCAAATTCCGAGTAATCTGGACTACGGAGCCTGGCTGTGAACTCTAATGCGATCTGACAATCAACTCTAAAGTTATCCGCCTCCTTCGTATTCGCGAGTGTGAGTCACGCGCTGCGTCTACCGCCGCGGATTAGTTTCCAAGATTACTTTCCCGCTTGCCTTCGAAGGCACTTCCGGTAATGACATCCAGAAGTGCTTGCTTATAGTTTGCTGAACACGTACCGGTTAATGAAACCGATGAAAAGCAAAAATGCGTTTCGCTGTACCCGGATGCTTCAACCAGCTTATAATCGTTGGTTTTTTTTAATTCTTGTCTTGCAACAATCGTGCTATTCTGGAACTGGCGTATCGAGAGATCGAGAAATAACATGACCACATCTAGTCCACGTGTACATTTGCATACTGGATTATAGACACGCGCCGCGACCTTGATCGATGGCGACTGACAGGCTCGTTCACAATGGCGGAACACGCGAGTAAAAAGTTATTACGAACTGCTGAAAAGGCGTGTCATATGTTTTTCTGGCGTGTTCTCAGCCGAACTGCGTGCCGTACCATGACCTAATATGTGCTGGACAATAAACAGTGTGCAATTGCAGACGACCCAATTTTTTGCTTCCTCTCGTTAGAAAATAGTGGATGACGAAATTCAAATATAATACGCAATCGGCCATTCATCGGCACTTTTCCATTACACCCTATGCAAATAAATTCAACAGCCGAGGACGCCCGACCGATTTGCAGTTCGGAAAATATTTGTACGTAGGAGTATTATGCGTTACGTCATAATGGAGTATCGCACCGGTGTTTGCGTTTCCAGTTTGCTCTTACCAGCCTCGCTCTTAAACTCCGTCCCTGCCGGATTTACATATGGACATGACGCCGTGTCTTGTAATAACAACGTGATATGCACTTTAATTTCAACAGATTTCCCAGTGGATTTTTCGATTCGAATATTGCATTCGTTCATTAAGAACGAAAAAAAATTCGTTAAATCGTAAAATATGAAATGTTAAATGTAGTGTATCTTATGAATGAAAAGTGACCGTCATGTAGAAAATATACACAGGTGTTCTTTATTTCGTAAAATCATTTCGCTTCGATCGTCTTTTACAAGCGCTTGTCACACGTCCAGAGAGTAACCATTAAGGTTTAAAACTGAGCCTTCTCGCGGCTCAGTTCTTGTTCTCCCTTCCCAAAGCACGTCGTCTCGTCGGATTAAGCTCCCGAGGAGGACTTCCGATTCTAATCTTTTAATACCTCGATACTTCGAAGCTGGAAGGTTCACCTCTGTGAAGTTAGCACTTCTCTTTTTAAAAATCAAGAAATAATTGGAATTCCGGGTTTATTTGCAATAGTTCTGCATTTAGTTAATGAGTTTTAGAAAGAGTGTTAATAACTTTTTATACATTAAGGGCATCAATGCTATAAAATTAGGACTACCAAATCTATATAATTTTCATAAGAAAAAATTTTGAAACTCATGTGGGGCTATCCAGAACATCGACCAGAACTGCTGTATTTTTTAATTTGGTTCAATCCCTTCAACATAAACACATAAGAAGGGCGACTGTAAAATTATTAATAATTTATTATTAATTTTTTAATTCTCTACTTCATTTACTCTCCTTTCTTCTTAGATATCTCCGTTCGTAATTGTAGAAAGTGTCAATACATGTAGTGATTCTTGATGTGCGTCGCGAGACCTATCAATTGGTATATAATACATAACCGAAATCTGAAGTTAATTTTTCGAGAAAAATTGAAGGAGCAGATCACGGCCCGACACCACATAATTTATCCCTTTTTTTTCGAATATCTCTGCACCTAATGGTCGGAGGGGCCAATATAGGGGGTGATTCTTGATGTACGTCGCGAGATCTATCCAACGGTGTATAACTCAAAGCTGTACGCCAAAGTTGATTTTTCGAAAAAAATTGAAGGGGTACCCCTTTGGAAATTTGCGGAAAAATTTTGGGACAATTTTTCTTCAGTTTTTCACACCATCTGACGCGCGCTGCGACGTA
>JABFPT010001301.1:4391-16117 GCA_022817245.1 Nixonia krombeini | reverse complement strand
ATCATCTTTCAAATGTAAATTATCTTGCCCCGACAGTAAACAAACACTTCTCGAAGCTACACAATTTTTATTTATTTTGTTCACAAAATCCATCGCGCATTGTTTAGACATGAACGAAATCAATTTACATAAATTGAATACTGTAAATATTATAAAAGCTGTAATGTGGTGTATCAACATTTTATTGAAACCTACCATTTCGTACCGCAGCAACATTTGATGTGTTTAAAGGGACAATATCAGTTACGGTGGCGTATCATTTCACATACGACAATTTGTCTATTTCTAAAAAAAAGAAACTACATTTCAATGACACATTTCTATACCTAACAAGCCTCCTGGCGTGAAACGGTTAATTTCTACACGAGTAAAGTTGATAAACGAACGAGTAAAGATAATACTTTGTTGTACAAAGAGCACATTGAACTAGCACCTGGCAATGCTACCTTGTGGGTATTAGTCGCTCATTTCTAGACTGGCTTGTGGCTCTGGGTTGGTGCTGGGACTGATCACTACACATGTTTACTAATGGTTGCTGCATGGTACACATATTTTAAGAATACACTAACCGAAGATTTGGCCAATTTTCTCTAGGAGGGTTTACATACGTATTCGGTCAACCACATAGCCTCAGCAAAGCAAACGGTCACGGGAAAGTATGTGTACACTGCAAGCGGCGCGGAGTGTTCACGTCACGTGGAAAGCTCAGGCAGACGCGCTTCAAATGTTGGGCCTGCAATGCGTGTTTATGCCGCTGGCCATGTTTCGTGGAATACCATGAAATGAGAGCTATTCCTCACATCCCTCCTCCATAGCACCAACCTACTGCCCTCGTGCCGTGCATTAAAATCAATTAATACCCACAAAAATGCTAATTCAATAGTCAAGTCATTCATCGCGGCATTGATGAGTGCCACGCGTAGCTGCATTTTATTTATTTAATGTGTATGACCTCACATACACGTCTTACACTATCCTCGATTCGATTCAGGAACGTCGAAGGTGTTGTTCTTACATTGCGTAGAAAAGACAGCGCGTGTTGCGAACATTTGTACAGTACGAAGTTTTATTCGACACGTTGATAATTTCTCATAGTTGTAACGTCTACTTGGCAATTAAGTGTACATTGTGATCACTGTTGGTCAGATAATTATCGGATCTTTTCGCGGAAGACGTTTTGAGGATTTTTAGTGTGATAATTACCTTTTTGAACTGATTAGACGAAACAGTTGTAAATATTGGAATTCTATACTTGATGAAGCAAAGTAACTTTTTCTATTTGAAAGTTTTATAAAAGTATACAAAAAATTCACGTATCAGTTCCTACGTACAGAATTTTTATGTTCTGTAAGGTCTAAAACGACTATGACCATCATTAATCACAATATTGTTCATGTAATCAAAACGCAAAAGACTCTTGAAATTCACGTTTAGTATGATCATTCGGTGGAGATTATACAGTCGTTGCTGTACACTGAGGCTCTCAACTACTTACAAAAAAACATTTACACTAGTTGTTTTTTTTTCATTCAAATATTTTGTCTCTATTACGAGATCAGTTTGCAAAATCTTTTAAACAAAGTTAATTTTTAAAAGAATCAAATTCTTCGTATACTTTTCAGAAGTTTACGCAAAGTATTACACCAAGCACATACTATTATTTGACGCTTCTGATTCTCAAATGAGTTAATTATTATTTATTGTAAGTTTCAAGTATTATATAAACTTAATTTACAATATATTTTTGATATTCATGAATTTAGCATATTTTGTTATCTGCAGATGTGTATACGCGGTGAACAATTTAAAAGTAATGTGCAGTATAACATTAGACACAATAGCGTATACCTATCACGAATGTAATTTTTCACATATCGTTCACAAAACGGTTGCATTATCGAGCAATTTGATTCATCAAAGGAATATGCATTTATGCGCATATCGCGAAGCTAGCAGATTAACAAACATTAACGATAAACTATGCTCTCTTGCCATTTCACATATTTATTAATTAAATATGCTTTTTTAATTAATCAGTTAGTCGCATTTTTTAAAGTACAAGATTTAATAACCGTCTAATTACTGAAAAGAATATTCGTTTTAACGACTTCTACTTTGTATTTGATACAAACTTTTTCAAACGATGTTATTTATACAATTTACATTTAATTGTAAACTACATTTCTCATTTATAATCCGACTAAGTATAGATAGTCAAGATTTGTAATAACCGTCAAGTACACTATTAAGCAGTGTCTCTCGTAAGTCTTATCAGTACAAAATAAATCCTCAATTTGCCGTACGCTTACGCTGTAACGAACCACGTTCGCATATCGTGAAAAACACTTCACTACCTTGAGATTATAACGTGTCTTTTGTTAATTTAAGAGCGATGTAAAATACGTTGGTATAATAGCGTTAATTCTAATCGCATTTCGTTTGTGATATAGGCTGTAATTTAGATTCGCGTAATGGTGCTTAAGTGAAAAGTGATATTTTCACGCAAATATAAGATTATTGAAGAACTTTTGGATAGCGACGACGTTTCGTAGTGCAAATACGAAGTAGGTATTTATAAATGTGTATACATGGTACAGACTGAAGAGTTTGCTGCAAGTCCGGTGAAGAAAAACGTGTTGCATATCTCGGATCTCGCTACAATGAAGATTTAAAAAATCTAGCACGCCGAGGAGAACACCTAGAAGCTTTAACATGATAGCGTTACGAGAGTGACTGATACATAGTACCTCTTATCTGTTCAATATTTTATGACATTCGAAAGGTTCTCTCTGTCTAATTTTACGACACAGGCTCCTTTCAGTTATATATGCGTATCAACTTGACTGAGTAAATTAACAGTATGTTAGCATAATTCAATGTACTACAAACGACACAAAGTGCTTGTGAATTTGAAATAATAGCCATGCTTAATTTGGCAATTAGAACAGCTGATTTCATGACTTCTGTTTGAGATAGTGAAACAAATATGTGGTAAATTCAACCTCGCGGATCATGATTTGAATAAATTTGTGAAACTGGCTGTGAAAAATATACTTCAAAACGACAAGGGCTGTGGAAGAATGAACTATTTTCTACTACTATTATTTTGCTCATTACACCGTATATGTGGAGAAATTTTCATTAAAACATTACGCTTCTTTTCACGTTACCGTGAGTTGCCTTTTTTGAGAAATTTCTTATTCAGATACAACTTCTCGTTGAAAGACACTTACTGCAAACGAAAGCCAAGACGTGCTTTTTGTTAAACCGGATTCGGTCGTTAAAGTAGCGCTGGATAATTGCGCGTAAAACAACTGTCAGGAAATCGATGGACGTAATATTTCAGGCGTATAATATATTATGGTATAACGTGCGTGCAGCTGACATTCGACGGGCTGTGTTAAACACGAAACATCATACAACTGACATATCGATTCCTGTCAAATGTATTGATTTTGCAACCGGCCAATCGCGTTTGCGGAAAATGTAACGTCGGCCAACTCGGAGTTTCTCATTTTCGGGAGGAAAAATTCAACCGAATCAAATCCTCCGTCTTGCCTGTCCGCGAGTAAAACATTAGGCATATTTGTAAATCAATTCAGCATTTAAATGTCACAAAAAGTACAAAGAAAGAGTTACCTTTGATACATTCATACATGAGTATTGCGTTCTTTATATAAATGTAAAAAGTCCTTTTTGCAGCAGTTAATTGATCAAATTATGTTTTGCGTCTTTGAATTAGAAAAATTGAGTATGACTAGGGTCATATAGTACACATTTGAGACTGGCAGTGATTCTTTAATTTTCCCCATGTGAAAATTTATATATTTTGTATTCAGTGGGGGATCGTAATCAATTAATACACATTCGATGTATTAATTCAGAAAGTAATGTACATATGTAAATATATTAAATGTCACGCCATATATATAGTATACTACATAGTATTAAAATGAACAAAATTAGTATCCTATGATATATTTAAGTGTTATGTAACTAATTTTACTTAAAATCCATTAAATCAGAATTAGTTTTCCAACAGTGTTATGTATTTTTATATCATTGCAATACATTTGAATAAATGAAATAAAATTTCACTTTATTTTAATACAGTAAGAATATATAGTCAAGTGTCAAAAGATGTAATATACATGAATTACAATTAAATTGTATTGTACATTTTCACGGCCAGTGAAATCGGAGTTAATCAATGTTTTTCTAAATTTCTATTGCCTTTAACGAAAATCATGCCAATCAATTCGTGTAAAGGTCGAAGTGTTATTATACCTAACCCTTTGCACTCTAACGGTGAGTCTTACTCACTATTACACTTCTTACTGTAACTGCAACGGTGATTCTCATTAACCATCATACTATTTTTATATTAACGAAATGATCGAATCGGAGTTTGTACAGAAATGATAAAAGTAAACATTTATAATTACTTTGTATATTTTTGTAGTGAAATCTATCAATATCACTATGACTGGCACAAGTGTTCAATTAAATGGAAAGCTTCATGTGATGCCAACAGGCAAGATTACAGATTGTAAAGTCTTCTCTGACAGAACCCAAAAAGGCAAGAGACGAGAAACAGGATATTTTTGTGACACTTGTCCCGAGAAACTTGGAATTCATCTTGGTGAATGTTTTGTAAAGTCCGCACCAAACAGAATTGTTGATTTTGAGGTTTAAATATCGTACTTCTCCATAACGTAGAACTGTATAAAATATTCAAATAAAAAATTTATTCTGAATATGAGTATACATTATCTTTTTCATTCTTTCTTTAAACATATTGCGGAGTTGTTGGTTCCTCCATGAGAAAAGGCTTGGAGTGCAAAGGGTTAAAATAATTTCAGGAAAGTCGTGTCGTAGGCAGAATTTATTGATTTTTAGTAGATTAAGTTAACAATGTAATTTTTTATGAACGGTCATACAATTTGTCATACATATCTTTATAGAATAAGTAAAAGTGTTTCATAAAATTTTACATTCATATACTACTGTCACGCATATAAAGTACGATCAAATATTGTAAGTTTAACCGAATGAACAAATTTTTTCTACCCAGTACCGATAATACAAATGTTACGAAAGTTATTGCTATAATAACACCGTAACTTCACTATTTTATGTTTAAATGCAAATGAATAAAACGATATTATTTCCTATAAACTTTTGTGAATTTTTTATCTTACATTTCAGTTGAAACCGTATTACAAAATAAGCGAATAAATTGTTAACATTATTAATATATTCATATTTTCTACAAAACTGAAAATTATTTTTTGTAGATATGAGGAACAAGACATTTTTACGTTTCTTTGAAGGTTGTTTTGAAGAATCGGTTAGTTTTTGAAAGATACAGTGCACAAGCTTTTTGACATTGCAGTACCTAAACGAGGTCTTTCCTTCTTCTTGCTTGAAGGGATAATTTGAATGGATTTGCTTATGGGGGCCCTATAGTCAAACATCAAATTAACATACAAACAACTACTTAAGGAGACACTCCACGGAAATTATCAAAGTATCAAGTTTTTTATGTGATTAAAATGACATTCAGAATGCAGTCATGTTTAAAAAACTGTATGCCACTACACAAATTTAAAGATTTTTTTTTATATTCCATATAAAATACACGTGTATCTTTATCAAGAACAACTTGAACGAAAAAATTAATGGAAAAGCTTTTACGTTGAACTGCATTCGTTTTTTTTTTCGTGAAAACAGTACTCACATTTATAAAATGAGATGGAATTTGTATGTGAAATGGTCACATGTGACAAAACAAACCGTTAAAACTCTTTCTTTAATTCATTTGACACGAGAAATTTTGAATTTACTCTGAAACAGTATTGAACAGTGTCGGTGGACAAATAGAAGAAAACGCATGTCGAATCTTAAGATCCATTTGTATGGATCTTAAGGATGAGCTTCATTTCAGTGGAGTATTTCCTTACAATTCGCAACGGACAAGTACATAAAACTGCAAAGGCCGCCTTCGTCGTTCGGCATACCGTCATCACAATATTTCCCTCGCAAAAGACGCGACGCGCGAAATGAATAATACAAGAATCCTTACTGGTGCGCATCCTTTCGTGCCTATTTGCGTGTGTCATTTGTGGTCACGCGTTGAAAGGGAAACGAACAGTTGCTACGACTAGCGCGGGAGATCGATGACGCTGTGCGAACAAGGCGAGAGCGTCGGCCGCGCATGAAATGTACTTTACTTCTTCAATTAGCGAGGCACAAGGTATAATGATAATAACTAGAACTGAGTAAAAAAGAAAAAAAAATTACGAGGCTGTGTGTGTATGGGAAACACTTTGGATTGTGTGCGCAGAATCAAAGTACGAACATGGGAAGCAACTTCTTCAAAGCAGCAACTTCTACAACAAA
This sequence comes from Nixonia krombeini, assembly GCA_022817245.1. Classification (NCBI taxonomy): domain Eukaryota; kingdom Metazoa; phylum Arthropoda; class Insecta; order Hymenoptera; family Scelionidae; genus Nixonia; species Nixonia krombeini. Next base: position 9,715 of record JABFPT010001301.1, on the reverse strand, counting down.
CGTGATCAAGGTGTTTACGAGGCCAGGCGAAGATCTCGGCCACTTCACGATGAAAGGGGTCGATGGGTTTGCGATGTTTGTGGAAAAACCTACAATCGCGGAGACTCCCTTGCCCACCACCGCAGTATACACAGAGGAGACACAGTCTGTCCGATTTGTCAAGCCGTCTTCACGCGCAAGTACACGATGCGCTGCCATATGGTAAATGTTCATGGGGTCAAGTCATGGTCGTAAGAGTCGTTGGCAATACGGGGGATGAGGGCCAGTTTCTCCTGAGCCGGCTGTCTCCCGGGATTCGCGATTCCATAGGAATCGAGATTCGAGACAGAGAAATAGGCCGAGGTCGACCCTGCAAAGGCCACCGAGCATGTGTGGAAGGGAGTCTTCTTCTTCTATGAGTTTTCGTAGAGTCGATAAGAGAAATGACGAACGTTATCTTTTTTAACCGGGACTTCTTCGGTTCACGGTTTTTTCTTGAGTTTCACACTTTTGACGATGCGCAGCATTTCTTGCGCATAACATAAATCGGTCGATCATGAAAAGTGAGGGATGAGGGATTTTAACGCAATTTCAATGTTCATATTGTAATTGTCGTAACAGATGTAATAAACACTGTGTGTAATAATTGATGTATAAACATAATTAAGTACGATGTATAAACGTAAATCAAACGTAATGCGAATGTGAGGAAATGTCGCGGATAATAAACAGGGAGGACAAAAGAGGTGGTAAACTGTATCTGCAGCTCTACAGTCGTTTTGATAAAAAAAAAACAAGTCTGCTGAATTTCATTGTGTCGATCTTGAAATTGACGTTTTTACAAAGAACAAATGACGCGATGTAGAAAGGAACGCAATGACACTGGTTTATGAAAGAGAGGACCAACTGCTCTCATCTCTCCCGTGTTGCTATCATGTATGAAGTGACTGGATCATAAACGAGTGTATGTGGATCATGATGGGGAATGATTAATGACGTTTGAGTAATTCAGTGTCGTGTAGACAATAGATATTAATACGTGTACGTTTCGATTATTTGACAAAGTATTCTTACGCGATGAGAGCCTTTTTATCTACAGTTTCTAGTAAAAACGTTGACTGATTAATTGCATTTAGCGAGACTCTGTATTTACATTTTTTTTTTAATTGAAACTGTCTACGTTTCATAATTTTCGTATTATATTTTCCCGAATTACGGTGCAAACACTTGTACGATCGTCATATCCGGCGCGTTCATTTACCAAACGTGTGCCGATTTTTTAATGCATTTCCATTTTATAAGTTTTCTTATTTCGTCCTTTTACATTTCGCGGGAAATATTTGTCTGCCAAATTCGAGAGGAAAATGTCTAGTCACATTAGGCCGAATATGATTCTTGTTACGAGACGTTTGTCAACGGAATTGTTATTTAATTGTATATGTAAGCTCGCGTGTACAGAAAAATACTCATGAATCAATAACAGAAATTATTCTGTATATTTTCATCGTGAAACTTGATTCCTTTTAAAGGATTAAAAAAAAAGCAACGGTAATTATGATTGTTTAGTTCTTTCAACCTCCTGATAAACTTTTCGTAACACGTCCAAGAACGAAGTTCGAGTCCAATTTCACGAAACGTGCAAGAATCGTAATCATTAGATGCGACGATTCGCTTGGACATTAATTCACTTAATATTGATTAGTATAATCGTCATTGCACAACAAATGCGTTCAAGCCACCGCACCGAAACGAGTAAAACGCTAAATCTTTACTCAAATTTCCATTGTGATTTCTCAACAAAATTTCCAGTTTGATACTTGACCTGCTTTCCAGTGTAAATATAACACAAGCAAATTCAATCGTTCGTCTCTCACGCGACGGCGGTCATTCCTCGTTGGCTTTTCAGATTCCCCGACTTTCATTTTTATCATTTTCTGTTTCGCGTGATGATCGCGCAACCGGATTAGCGTTGCCCCATCATTATTATCGTCATTAGTATTATTGTTGTTAAGAAGAGACATGCGAAAGACGTCAATTGAGAATCACCGCAACGTTGATCCGGCTGCGCGTTATCGCGCGCCAACGCGGAATGTCCATTGCGGCGGTGCATTTGGCGCAAAGGCAATGGTACGTCGCGCGCACCGATATCTCGCCGAGAGAGGCAAAAGTAGCGGATAAGTTGTATATCTATGTACATACGTTTCACCGTGGAATTTTTATTTTCTTATTGTGATTTACCTTACGACGATGATTTGTATCCTACCACCGAGATATACTCCGTCAACATTCACGACGTCTTTACGCAGCGTCGGCGTGCCGGCGGCTCTCGCGGTCGCCGAACGACGGACAGTCGACCGAGCGTGGACCGCGACGATCGCGGCGGCCAGCCGCGATATTACCGTAAACGCGCTTGCGATGTAACGATTGCCGTAACTCCGATAAACCATGAACATTATCATATACTTTTATACGCATGCCGCGGAAGCACAAACGTAAGCGAGCCGTATTTTTTATAATAATTTAAATATACCGTTTCCTTTTTTTTTTTGGATAAAAGTACATTACACCATGCTGCGGCCCGCCCGAAATGCCTGCGCGAACGATAGCCTTGACAGGCGCAGCGCATTGCAACGGGGCGCGTGAATGTTACTACAATTATACGATAGGAATAATTCATTGTAAATGTGAATAAAAACTCTTTTTTCGATAACACTGTGTATCAGCATTGAATGATCCTCTCGCACGAGAGGGACTTTCTCTCATTTTCGACCACGAGAGTGTCGCTTCTTTTCTTTTGTATGGACAACCATGGAAACGAAATCCCCTCCAACCCCTCCCCCCCCCCCCCCGCCCCCCACCACCCCCCGCCCACCCGCCAGCCATCCCTCTCGCTGATTTCTCTCTCCCTCGTCGCCGCTTCCATTCACCTCATTCGCTACCATATTCCATCTTTCTCTTGTTTCAACTTCATTGTTTCTTAAAACAATGTTCCTTTTTCCCTGTAATTTCACGCGCTTGGAAATTGTCGCGCGACGAGCAAACAGCAGCCTGCGAAGTCGCAACTTACAAGTTACGAGCCGCGGTAAGTATATTCAAGCAAATCAGTCCGCTAACTTAATCCTTGATTTATTATGCAGATTGGACGGGCACTTTTATGCATTCTTAATACATATGACGGAACGGAGATGTGCGCGACTTAAAACGTGCAGGTTAGGTTAGGTAGGCAAAGAATCTTTACTTCAAACACGCTTACCGTCGCAAACTGAAAGAAATGGCGGAAGTAACTTGTTCAAACAATCGAGGGTCGAGTAGTCGCGATGTTTCTCATTTTTTTTCCGACCACCTACAAAGCGACCTTTTGTTGCATCGCTGTTTCTTTCGTTTACGCTCTTACTTCTCTCTACCGTAGCGCAAAATAACCGAGGCGTGGAAAATGGCGTAGGAAACGCTTTGTTATTATCCGTAAATGTTAATCGCGTTGCAACGAATTCGATTGTATCTCATTGCCCGTAAGCAAATAATCGGTCGTTCGGCCATCGCCAGCGAGGAACGAGCTTCGGGCTGGAGCCAAGTCGCGAAAGAGTTGTGAATGGAAACAACACATGGTCCGAAGAATATCGCAGCGAGTACAATGGTATCCAGCAGAGATAAATACGTACGTAACTTGTGTAACTCGTACGCCTTGCCATGCCGCTCGCGCCGGACATATGCACCCAGCGTGAAACAGTCGCTCCATCTGCAAAAAGAGATCCGATTAGCGATAAAGGGCTCGGTAATCGATTTCGATTCCGATAATACACCTTTCGGCGATCTCGACTACCGACTTGAAATAATCGTACGTGTTATTCGCGCATTCACCTCTGCACTCCGGAGCAAATCGAACCGGTCGATTTCCAGCGAAAATCGGTAAACGTTTCAAGCGCAAACGTAACGATCGCTTTTCCCCTTTTTCCGTTTCCTTTTTTTTTCCTTCTCTTTGGAAGGGAACGGTTAACGAAAACTCGTCGCGTTACTTTCTGGCCGTTAATCTAAATATGAGCGGAATCGTTCCCATTTTCCGGCTTTGCGAGGCACTGAAAACCGCGCGGGGTCGCATAATTAAAGCGAAGATGAAACGTCGCGCATTAATGGAGCAGGAACTCAAAGAACTGTCAACTGGAATTTGATACCCTCTAATACGGCCGACGGTCGCGGTAAATTCAACAAGCGCGTATATAGATAACAAAGATATACGCATTCTCTTCCCTATTCGCAGTTTATTTAACAGCGCCGTGGGCATCGGTAAATACCGGGTTAGCGAATTGGCCTCGGGGCGCGACCAAACGATAGTTAACGTGCCGCTAAACGCTATTGGAGGACACGTACGTCTTCCACCCCCTGGCCACATTTCGTATATTGCGAGCGCGAGGGAGCGAAATTTAATTTTGTGCTTTTGGTATAGCGACAAATCGCTTCTACGTAGACGGGGGTGACGACAAAAGCTGCGACGGACTCGGGGCTGCCGTGATAACGTCGAAAAAACTTTGCATCAAGTAAAGTACACGTCGAAAGGAGGTAAATGGTGAAAATTGAAAAGGCGGAGTAGGAACAACACGACGGAACAGTACGCGGAATTGAACGGTAATGTAATGTACGAGAATTTGAGCTCCCTGCATTAATCGCGCACTGTTCGTAATTAACCTTTCGTTCGCATTACGCTCTTCCCAACGACACGCGCTAACCGAATAGCCGTTTATTGAAATCACGTCGTGCGCTTTGCGATGCACTTTTTCTCCTTTAGCATCCTTTTAACGGTGTCTTTTTACTTGGCAATATAGCACCGACGTTGCACCGAATACTGTTTTGGATTGGTACATCGGTAACCGGTACTACGCGAGTATATACACACATATACATATATGTGTACATTGCACATTGAACATGCAATTATATAAGTTATATGTTATTCTTTGCGTTAGCAGTTTTGGTGAAAATGTATTTTGTCAGTTGGCGAGTCTTGATGCCACAGATACTTTTCATTTTTAGATTTCGAAACACAGTGATGTATTTTTATAAGATTTTAATTTATGAAACTACTCTAACATGTGCATTTGTTATTGATAAAGTCTATTCCTCCGATGAGAACAATTACGCGGCTTAATGCAACGTATTAATGTTACAGGATAAACTTTGTCGCGTTGTGTAAATTCGCTGAACTGTGATTATCGGTGTATTAATACATTTAGTACAGATAATATGTAAATATATTTAATTTGTAGGCAATATTCCAAAAGTTTATCTTGAGATAAACTTTTAAGTACGGTAAGTAATGGGAATGTCATAGGTATTATATTAATAATATTCAT
>JABFPT010001300.1:15715-26954 GCA_022817245.1 Nixonia krombeini | reverse complement strand
TCTCCGCTCGTAATAGTTACAAGGGCCAACATGGGGGGTGATTCGTGATGTCCGTCGCGAGATCTATCGATTGGTATATAATACAAAACCGAATGCCGAAGTTGATTTTTCAAAAGAAATTGAAGGAATTACAAAAATACAGAAAAAATACCGAAAAAATCCGAAAAATCAATTTCGGAATTTAGCACTGACATACACACCAACGGATAGATCCCGCGACGGACATCAAGAAAACGTTCTTGAAAAATGTTGGATTCAAATGCTTTTTCATTTTTTCTTCTGTTTTTCACAGTATACGACTCGCACTTGAACGAGGAGTCCGAATCTGTGTAATAATCATGGCACTTGCGACTTTAAGTGATTTGTTTTCGGAAAAAAACTAACTCATGTTCCTTGTCATTTATTTATTTTTTCAGCAACTGAATTACTCCTCGGAGACACACGCGAAACCAGGTGATTTTATTTATACGGTACATACGTCTTTGTTGTTACACCAATTCAAACATTTAAACATACGAGGTAAATTATGCGACATTATAAATTCATACACAGAGAGCGTAGCCTTCTCAAGTTTTTTTTCTTCTTACAAAGTAATGATGTACAAAACAGACCATGATCTTTGACATGAACAGATTTTAATTTTTGTTATTATGTTACAAAATGACGACAGAGCGTCATCGTGTGACACTCGTTTCTTTAACTAAAATGTATATGTACATATAATCTCCAGTTCTCCTTTTGCATTTTTTACTGCCCGGTAAACAGTTCATTATTACAAAACTTACATAATATATTATGTTCTCTCGTCATGTGAGGTCTATTAACAAGAGTAAAATCATTTTTATTATTGGCCATTTTTGCACTGCTTCATCGTTAGTCTTATTCAGTGCAAACGTTAATTACACATTTTTTTCATTTCCAAGTGCGTAAACACGAATTAAGATATTCATACTGGTTTTTCTTGCCTAAAATTTTCGTGAGTTAGATTTTGTAATTTTAGAATAAACATTTCATTCTACTCTGCACAAAACCATCCGAACAGCGCCAACGCAAATGCAACGGTGGCGGGAAGCGACGATAATGATAATGCATTTTGCCCTCCACAACTCACTCATGTCCCATTGTACAAATCAGTAAAATGCGGCAACGACTTGCGAAGCGATTTGATGAAATTAAATAGCGAGCTTGCAGCGAGTGCAGTACGAGATGTAAGTGGCGGCGCCGGCCGCGTGCCGATTAGCTTAATTAAACGTGAGGCGAATGGCTGCAAGTGTCATCTCGAGTCCCATCTTAGCAGTTACGTCATGTTTCTCACAATCCGTTAAAGAATCGTAATTTGCCTTTCGAGACTGCTCGACTACATACGAAACTGCATTACGATATTATTCCATGAACGATATTATTTTTTCACTGCGCTGTTATGCTAATGAATTTCAACACAAAATTCCGCAAGGGATAAATGATGTGCATTGAAGCATCAGGACCAGAGGAAAGTGAATTAAAAAAGAATATTTTGTGACAAACGTAGAATTAATTCAAAAGTACTGAAAGAAAATGATGTAACGTGGCTTGTTCAAATTAAGTGATTAAAAGTTGTACTGATTTTTAGTTGATGTTCTTTTTTGGCGGTATTTGATGTATTTAAATACGTGTGCGGCAGGGAGAACAGTCGACACGAGAATCATGGTGGACAGACGTCGAGTCAGGAGCGCAGGAAGCTTTTGAAGCGTACGAAGAGCTTAGCGGTGATATCGGAGGACGAGTGGCGGGTCGAGCACGATTCTCATTTGCGAGTCGGCGAGTCCGGCTTGGATTTCTCCAGGAGACCTCAACTTATTCCCAGGGCTAAACTGATCGACCGCAACTCGTTAAAAGACAGGTAGAAAACGCAAGGAGGGGGGTATGTTAAAGGGGAACACACTTGTCGATTGTGCATCATATTTCCGAACATATATGAAAACTGCTAAACAACCATCAGTCCGACAACGGAATTGTCATTCTTGAAACGTCATGCTTCATTAAAAATAACTTTCCTTTTCAAACAAACGATTTCGACGCATCTGTAACATTTTTTCTCCCTCCTACAAAATTTTCTTGCTAATCTTTTGTTTGAAAATGCTTCTCATATTGTCTGCTTATTAGTAGATGAAAGGTGTCTTGCTTCTGACAAGTAACTGATTACTTACACTGGCAGAACAAAAGTATCAGAGTACCGAACGAGGTATATGTAATAAATAGTGAGAGTACGCGTGTCTTGAATGCCGCAGACTGTCGAAGAGCCAGCAGCATCTCTCGGACTCCTACGAGAGGTTCAACGAGGCGAGGTCTTGTCACTCGCGGTCTTTATGCGGGCTTCATCCGATCCCGCCGACGTTCTCGTCAGTTCCGGACCCGCCGCTGTACGCGACTCGTCCACCGAAGCCTGATCCCGAACGCCTGGACATTCTCAACTGGCCCGAGACATCGTCGCCGCCGCGACGCTGCCGCAGCATCCAGCAGCTCGACTCTGTCACTGGACTCGTTGACATAGTCGAAGACAACTGGCCGATCGAGGGTAACCGCAGCGTTGACTGTATTTATACACAGGTAATTATTGCTTTCTTCCTTTCGCGTTTACGTAATAGGTGCGTGCGACTGAGCGTTTTTCAATCATGGAATTAAGAAAGAAATGTTAAATATAATGCGTTGTCTGAATAACTGAGTAAAGCACAATAATGGTACTACTGTTTCGACAATAACGATGCAAACCACGTATCCGGATGAACATAATGTCTGCTTCGTTTAGAAAATCATCTCAAAGTTTGTTCCTTGGGGCATTAAAATTTCGCGTACAAGTTTCGAGTTAATGAACATTCTATGACGAAGAACAAAGCCATATAATGTATCTTTGTTGAACGACGATTCAGCCTCATTATTGCGAAATGCATTTCGTGCGCGATTAGGAAGCATGTGCAAACAGGGAAAAGTAGTACAAAAAACGTTACAAGAGAAAGTATTGGAAAATAATTGTAACATAGTATATGTGAAAAGATAATAAGAAAGGAAGTAGAAAAATTGTCTGGCAATTGGAAGGCAGCAAATTGTGTGTAAGTGTAATGTCACTTAATTTCCTTAAGGTATACCTTGAGTGACGCTAATGCCGGCGAAAAATTGAGATTTATGGTAAATGACTACTATACGTAGTAGTTATGAATAGTAATCAATGTATCATAAACTAAATTTATGAATCCATTGAAAAATTTATAAAAGTAATGAACATAAGAAACATGTTTAATTATTAGGTATATCATTGTTTTATTTTATTCCGCATTGAAATGTTGGTTCCTATTTACAATAAATAATATTTCTTTTATTCAAGACAGTTTCAACGCTGCGGCGCAAATTTATAATTGAGAAATATGTACAATTTACTAATATAAAAAAAATTTTTTAAACAAGACAAAACGCTGTATTAATCTTAGCTTATGTACGTCAATTCAACATATGTCGATGATATATACCGAATTCAATATATACCTCTAATCATTTATTAACTTCTGTAGGTGAAACGTAAGCGCAAGGAGCACCGAAGTTTAGATAGCATTCTCTTTGAGAATGATAACGAGTTGGAATACTTCGACGTGCTGAAACTATTGCCTTTGTCCAACGTACGGTTAGAACTGGACGAGTCGGAGCAAATTCGGTCATCAAACAAAGACACAAAGTTTGATCGCACTTTGAGCTCTGTTCTAAACAGCAAAAACGATCTAGAAAGAGAACGACTTGGGCAGAAGATCCGCGAGATCGTTAAGACCAATTCGGCGTCTGGCAACAAGAAAAACAGTTGTGAAGAAAAGTCCTCTAAGTATATCAAAGATTCGGAGAATAACAGAGTACAGAAAGAGGCGAACAAGTACTCCTGGCTGGAGAGAAACCGAAGCAAGCAAGTTTGGGAAAAACGTAAAACCTTAACAGAAAGCGAGAAATTCAAGGAGGAACAAAGGAAGTCAACGAAACGAGAGTATTCTGATAAACTGCAGAGCCGCTCGTCGTTCCTGGACCAAGATTCGGATAAATACCGGGCCGATGTGGCGATTGTGAGGCCGAGTCAGAAAAAACACGGATCCAAGCTTGAGGAAGCCGAGGAGATCAAGTCCATCTGGATATCCGACTCCGAAGAAACGGAAGACATGTCTCGACGTCCGCAAGTGCTCAAGGTTATCGACAACGATGTCACGAGAAGGCAGAACAGATCGTCCAAGGTAGTCGAAATCAACATGATCGATGAAAACACGAAGAAGAAGGACGACGATGAATTTTCGAAACTGCCCGATAAGAGAGAAAATGAGCTCTCTGGTTTGGAAAATGAGGAGTCCAATGTAGAAAGTTCGAAGAATACGGCGGAGAACAAAATAGTGGAAAGGGAGGCTGCAAAGAACAGGCAAAACGAGGGACGATTCGAGAGAATCGTCAAAGAGACGTCCAATATAATAGGTAAAGCGTGCAGTGTGGTAAAGGGTAGTCTGGGCTTTGAAACCAGATCGGAAAGTTCTGATCTTGGCCTAGGATCGGAATGCGACAGCGACACAAGAAGACAATCCATGGATGATGGTGTAGATTTAAGCATGATCGGAACAAGTGGTAAAAAGTCATCAGAGAATTATGGCGATACAGAAGACAAAAAACCAGGTCACGTTAATCTCACAAGATCTCGCAGCTTCGTCGACTCCATCGACTGTCAGGAGTCAGGAGAGCCAGAATTTGACCATGTACGCTATAAGATTGTCAAGTCTAACATTTTTGGCAAAAATCTCTTTGGAAACTTTAATAAGAATGACGTCACATACGACGGGTTGATGCAGTATCTAAAAGAGTACTCCTTTCAGGTAAGTTCTTTGATGTTGATCTTTTTAATAGGTTCCCTAAAGTTTCCCGCTCAGGGTTGTAACAGTCATAATTGTACTTTCAGGAACTTCTTTTGGACAACAATGTCGTTATAATAGAACCGGTGCGTGCCGAATCGGTAGAACGTAAAACGTCTCCTAGTGAAAGTCGCGTAAAAACAACTACGTCGACTCCATCATCCAACAACTCCAGCATACAACGTGAAACACCAAACAAATCTGACAGTCCCGAGAAGAAGGCTGAGAAATGTGGAGAGAAAACCTGCAATAAAACGTCTCGACAATCGTCTCTACGCAAGCACTTTTTCTATCAGCCAATAAGAGTCAACCGCGAACTGATAGATGACGAGCTGCCAAACCCAGATACAGTACGTAACGTTCGCGAGATGTTCGAAGCGACACTGAAGATAAAAAGTGCATCAGGCGACAATTTATCCAAAGACTTCAAGAGGCCAAAGAGCCCGAGTGTCAAAGATGTGAAGCAGAACAACGTGGAAGAGGTTTCAAACAAAACCGTTCTCCCAGAAGAATCCAGGTACTCGACTATCCATTAATTCTTCACTGGCTCATTTAGTTGCACATTAACGGACATTTCGTTTCGAAACTTTCGTACGGGCAATTAGGTCCAGATGTTCCAGCCGGGCCAAGGATCTAACTCAGCTCTTTGAGAAAATGGACAAGGTCGTTTCGCCCACTACCAAGGCCGAACTGGATAATCCACGTAGTGAGTCTAAAACGAAGATTTTGGCGCAGTCTTTCGAGAGTAGGAGCGAACAAACGTCTCCTAGCAACTCGGATCTTTCGAAAAACCGCGCAATTACCAGATACGAGCAACAGCGGCCAAACCAGCGTCAGCTGCACAATTGGGACGCTGGCAGCGTCAGTTCCGGAGTGTCTAGCGATTACCCAGATACCGACCCTGGTAGTGCGCCACCCTGCACGTCATCCGACGACGAAATCGAATGTCGAGACGACGATGACGGAGACGAGGATGAAAAGGGGCACTATGTTTCACAAGATATTCTTAGGAAGATACGGGAATGTGGAACCTCAGTTACATACTATGGTGGGAAGGTGGTACACAGTTGCAACGGGCCATTAATTTCTCCTCTGTCGGCAGATAAACTCTGTAACATAAACAATCAGGATTACGTGAGATTCCGACTAGTAAAGAGCAACTCCTGTGACAGCCGTCTAGAACTTACTGGACGACTCGTAGAACATCGAGTCAAGAGTCCTCTAGATCTCAAGCAGTGCGCCATTGCGGAAACGCCAAGTATAGAAATTTCCATCCAAGAACAGGTAGAGTGCAAGGAAGATGAAAAAGCAGTCGATGATAAGAATTACAGGAGGGAACTACCTGTCGTGATCGGCCTAGAACCCAAGAAAGAAGATTCGAAGGCCTTCCAGGCGAACTTCCATTTAGGGAGACTTCCTGACTCGGGAACATCCTACAAATTAGGAAACAGTGCTCTATCCAGATGGCAGATCAATGAAACAAACACTTGGAAGAAAAATGAAGAATTTGGGAAAATGGAGTTTGAGGAGTTTGAAGTGTTGGAGGATAGTCTCAATGCAAATGATGATCAGAGTCAAATTATTTAAGTCAATAGCTGGAAGAAAACAGACTATCTGTCGACAACCTAATTTTTTAAATGGTTTCGGCCCACATTTTTTCCATGTCCTAATAATTGTTTAATAATTATTTACAGAGATCCCACACTGCACTATTCATACCAATGAAATAATATTTTTAATGAAACATAAATTTACATTGCACGTGTTGTGACAAATTGATGTTTCGGTATACGTGGGGTACAAACAATGTAATGAAATTGTGAGACTGTGAGAATGCGTACGAATGTGTCCACAATCATAATTTATGAAAGGGATAAAGTAGTGTAACATTTTATTGACTTTCTGTGTGATAATAAAATAAGCGTCAATGAAAAAGGCGACTGCTTTAATTACTTGTATTTACTAGGCTAATTACTTGTACGATTGGGAAATATTTTTCTATGTATAATCCTTTCCTTTTTGACATCCAATAAAACAACATACACAGCATTTCATTCCATGAAGGCCTGTCTCGTCGAGTGATATGGATTTGAGCAGTACACGTCACTCATATTTTTATCCAACTGAGAGGAATATGTCTGGTATTTCGTATTGTTATCAGGATAATTCGTGAGTAGAAGAATGATTATGACCCGACGTGGGATGAGGTAGGTATTTGAGACAGGTAATCTCTGGTCGAAATGTTTTTTCTAAATGACTGAACTATCAATCACGTGCTTAGACATGTTATGAAAATGTATACGGATCACTTATTCTCTTAATGTATCAATAGCGATAAAGAAAAAAGGACATTTAATTATTCTGTAGTTGATCAGTGTGAAAAATAAATTTTTCAGTGTGAAAAAGCATAACTGAAGTGAAAACACAGTCGTTGCAGTATCAATTTATTTAAAACCAACTCACCAGCTGGCGTTTCACTGTTCTCGATATTGGCACTACTCTTTTGCTTGATTTTCAAACTTTTTACTGTCGTGTCTTTCAAGTCCTTGACCGCAGAGGTCGCGGGTGGTGGAAGAGGAGATTCTTTTACATCTCTGACTACATTTTTCTGTTGTTCTTTTTGCAAACGTGAACTAATTGTCGGCGCGAACGGAGTGGTTGTGGTTGAAAGGCTCTTTTGGCATATATGCCACCATCTTCTACACCACGTTTCCTGAAATCATAAGAATCGGTATTAAACTTAATACGTTTATTAGTATTTTACCAAGGAAAAAGTTACGCTAAAGTTGTTTCGAAAACACAAGTTATACAACACATTTCCTCATATTTTATGTTACCGTAAGATAAAAACTCAATAATAATTTCGAAAATAGCGACAAGATAAAAAGTAGGATTAGTAACAGCCTTTATATACAACATTGCAAAAGGCGTAGAAATGCTGCATCTTCTGGACTGTTTTCACAAAGTATTATCAATGGCAAATCCACAAATTTAGGTCACGTATTGTGTTTCACCGCTTCATACACACGTACAAAGATTCTTTAAACATTATATCTCCAATTATTCTGCGATTCTTCTCCCATGTTTGTCTATTTTAACATTGTAAAGATCAATTAGATTATAAAAACCAAAGACCCTTTCTAGCATGTGCACATGAAAAACTCTTTGATTCTTTCTTTATAACAATATTCAATGTCTTTATTCGTCGTTTCAATATGATCAGCACTATTATATAAACAAATCGTACGGTGATCTCAGTTGTGATAAAATTTGTAATACCTTTACCACAAACCTTCGCCGTCAACTCAATCACTACGAATGTCAAAGATGTCACACATCTTTTTAATCTGATAATGCCCTTCGCTACTTTAAACAAAACAAAACAAAAAAAAAGCACGCACAAATGAAGATAGACAACTTTGTCTACGCGGCTTTTATTACCCATCATGTTGTCTACGAACAAACGGATAATACTTCTTGTAACGATATCGTAAAAGAATAATTGATGTATCTCCTTTGGGTTAACTTTTTCCGGATACGTTTCATGAGGTACTAACATCGAGTCACGAAATGAAACTTTCAGTAGTGTATGTCATTTTGGAAAAAATTTTCATCCGACGCAAAAATCAGTGGCGTTGAAAGTATATTTCAAGTATACAACGTTAAGTAGTAGGTAATATACCCGGCTGTCGCCGTAAGCATAGATAGCTACATGCACCAAACTTCAGAAATAAATAATTCATTTTGAGCTTTTCAAAAGCGCGTTTAGTAAAACCCACCGCATTCGTAGCCACGGTCTAAATTTCTCAAATCCATTGGAGCTTTTGGCAAATTATTTGTACAGCAAATGAAGCATTGAAATATTCGAGGATGTGTGCCATGCTCAAATTAATTCGTCACTAATAATTTACTGCTATCCCTCTGTACGCATGAAATACTTTATATTATTATTGCTGTCAAATTTAATTTAGCATCCAATTGAGGCAATTAATTAATTAAACAATTATTTTCTGAATACAATTATTTAATGTCGTACACAGGTTTTTTCGATACTGTGTAGAATTTCACAGGATTTGATTTATTATTTTCACAAAAAGGATTTCTTTTTGTATTTAAGTGATTAATGGGAGAAGCTAATATTTAAATAGTTCAAATTTTAGGTTTTCAATTTAGTGTTACCTTAAGAACGACAAGTATGAAACGTCTTCTCTCTCTTTTTACTTCCCACCATATAAATGAACAAAACGAATTTAGGCTACAGGTATTTTCATACATTTATTCACGTGGACTATATTACTATGTATTTGCTTTTGGAAATGAATTTATGACATCTGTCACTCTACATGTAAATCCCTCATTTCTAGCCAAATATTAAAGCAAATCAGGTTTGCTTCAGAATTTCCTTCGAAGGTACTAAAAGTCTCTGCTATGTATCTTGCAATTTCGAAATTAGGTCAAAGTAACACATTTCATGAGTAGAAACAGCGAGAATAAATTTATTTAAATCCGTAAGCGGAAAATCTGAGCAGTATTTATTTTTTTTTATTTTTATCCTTCTTTCATACCACTATTTAAATCATTTTTGGAACCATTACTGTCGTTATTAATACTATATTCCCATTTTCTTAATTACACAAATTATCATGTAATAAATAATTTAAAATTAAAATCAAAGTATATTTAATATAATATGCAAATTAGGTAAGAATTAACAAGAGTTTAAATAAATTACACAGTTTAGTAATCCGCAATAAAAGTAAAGTACAAAGGAAGAATTGTTCGGAGGGTTTTTTCTTGTTTCCCAATGTTTCCCATTTCAAGCCAGGATACAGACATAAAATGAAATTCCCGGTCTGTGGAGTGAATCTGACCGTGAGCTCATGAACGCGTTCCCGCTATTTCCCCGGGAATGCTTCCGCAACTGATAATTCAAATGATTGCCAAAGTTCCTGACAACGTGACGTCCCGCCTTGTCGGTCGTGCGATTAAGCACATTTCAGGAGGAAAAACGCAAATAAAGAAATTTAGTGAAATCATAGTGAATCATAGCAAAGTAAATGAAAATATCCTATTAATTAAACGTTACTCAGAAGCACGTTTTTATTGGATCACCGCAAAAGTCTCGGTAATGCGCGACGCGAACAGTTCATTTTATTGCCAAATGGGATAATGGCGCTTTGCGGTCTGGACAGAAACCAATATGTGAAATTCTTGGCAGCTAGTCAACGTTCTACCAAAAATGATTTATCGAGCACAATATTTCCTTTCCATCTGTCGAGTCAAGAATAAATTGAGGTAAAGACGTTTAAACGACAGCTGTTTGGAACTGAAGGAAATTGGTATTAATTAACTGAGATCCGCCTTTCTTAACTGATTACGAAACAGACAGAAATGTCTTTTTCTAAAATATGATTTCTGCTTTGGAACGGACAGGACGAATATTACGAGCATTTTTTTAATACAGCTACATGATTCCTTTTTATACCTCTGAGTTACTCTACATTGTTTATTTAGAATTATTTTAAATGGAAAAAAGTGTTGTCTGTGTTGGAAGCTTGGCAAAAGTTGGAAAATTCATTTGTTGGTGATGATAATCCGAAGCAGCAATGAGTAACTTAATCACAGTGCAACTTGGCCAGTAAACCACGAAACAACTAGACAAGGTGACAAGTGACGGTGACTAGCGTGAATAGCAGTACTCTGATTATACTCCACGCGCATTACGAATGAATCAAGTAAGTTTAATGGCGAAAGCTAATCTAGCTTATAGAATTGCGGGAGCTTCCGAGCTTCGGCACAAAGAACATTTTGCGAAGAAAATTGAAGCCTTTGTTTCACGTCGAACTGATGAAAACACGATTTGCCCTGCATCCGTGGAATTTCATGGCAATGATGCTTCTTACTAATTAATTAGTGGGAAAACGTAGCTACAGTTTCGTGATACCGTGTAATTGGAAACTGGAATGCTCAACCCTGCTTGTCCTGCGTTTTATTTCAATTTACGCGAAGGAAAATAATACCGTAGAGTTTTCTACTACATTTTTATATAAAAGCATAACAAATTTCAGGATAACTATGTATATAAGGATTTATCATAAAATGTAGCAGTGTCAGGCAATTGTTGAATATGACGTTCTTAACAAAGAGAATACGCATAATCTTCCAGTTAATACTTTTTTCATGTAAACGAACTCTGAATAGCAATGTTGTACGATAAAGTAGGTTAGGCTTTGTATTCCTCGCGGATTATTTCATCTGTGTAAACGTGCAACCTGCGACAAAGTTCTTTTGCATGTCGCGCAATGAAATCTTCGTGCGCGAGAGAGTTTACACGTGAG
>JABFPT010001298.1:0-26963 GCA_022817245.1 Nixonia krombeini | reverse complement strand
CTTTCGTTATCACATAGTTCCATATCAGTTGCATCCGATTCATTATCTGATTGGTCTTCCCTTATTTTGTTTAGTTTTTTTAGCAAAAGACAATTTTTCTGATTTTTTCCCATAATAGCAACCCTACACAATTAGATGTAAAATATATATCAATTGAAATACCTTTTTCAAATAAATATTGAAATTACCTTGGTGGACCAAATTTTTGTTGCAAAAAATTGATTTTATAAAATTACATCATTTCACCAAAAAAGTTCTGTGTTCATACGATGTATAAAACGGAATGATGAAAGAGTTGGGTAAACAAGACACCTTTTGATACCAGCTAACTAATAAATTGACAAGATTGATCATGAATGTTCAAGCATCAGCTTTCTTTACAATTCTGATAAGAACTTTCTTTATGTAAGCCATAAGTTTCATTTGCTTACAGCAATTAACTGTTAAATCATTTTATGAGTCAATTTGGCTTATAGCCGTAAAAATAGGTATACCACATTCGAATATGCGAAATGAGGGGGTCGGCGGAGGGGAGTAACCTATATGTACCTATACTTAATTACGTAACGAAAAACAAACATATGCATTTAAAAAATAATATGTTAGTTTTATTTATATATATATATAACATTTATATATAATTTATATATAAATAAAGAAGAACGCATACATATTTAACATTTTTTTCTTTAACTATACAGCTCTTCTACTAAGTGTTTTTAATTTTATAAATAATTTTTACCATAATTGATAAATCCGTTACACTTATGTCAATGTTTTACGGAAGTAAAATTGAAATTGGAATGAAATGAAACTGAAATTGTGTTGCTATGGCAGCGTTGACAATGCGAGCCTGACAACGCAATCAGTTTATGTGTAAAACATTAAATAATACGTAAACTAAAATAAAATGAAACTGAAATTGCGCTGTCATGGAATGTCATGACAACGGTAACACGTTCATGTTGATAAATGCAAAAAATGATCCCGTGTTCAAAGAATCCAAGTTGTGCAGAGTTCGCAAAAATATAGCTACGTTATGCAGCGGCAGTAGCAATAGTAGCAACGGTGACAATACTGTTAGTAACATAATCTGTAAAAACGTTACATAATAACTGAAAGAGAATCGATTACAATCGTTCACGAAACGAACATGAATATACTATATTTCGTTTAAGGAAATGGTTGTGTATTGGCAGCGGCAGCAGGAGAAGAAGAAGCCGGGTGCTCGCCAGTTTCGTGAGGCCAGGTGGTACGCAACCGTTGCCGTTGTCGCTCCCATCCCCCTTTACGGGGTTCGTTAAGTCTGCTCGCCAGCTGCACGTCCGCCTCTCAAAAGTGCTTGCATTTCTACCGTCCCATATTGCCTTATTAGTGTATGCCAGGCCTACAACATTTTCATAAAGCACTTCTTTTTTGAATGTTTTACACGAACTGCTAAAAACGGTCACTTTCACATTGACACAATATTAATTTTGGTTTTAATCATTTTATGATTTTTGATTTTACACACACACACGCGCGCGCGCGCGCACACACACACACAATACTGAAGCAGATTATATGATAAAAGATGAAATGGTAAGAATTGCAAGAAATACTGGTAAATTAAAAGTCAGTCGGTAAAATGATTTCTTAAATTGAACGAAACACTAAAATTGTGATCCAATAGCGATCAAATTATAGTGAAAATACACTAAAATCGATTTTGCGCATTCGATGGTTGAGCTGGATTGGCCTCACAAAGGTCTTCGGTCTACATATAGCAGTAATCTCATAATGCTGCTGAGATGTATGCCAATGTTAATTATACGTCGCTCGCCATTCCATCGCGTACTCTTCACTCGATAATTTTGCAATCTTCGGTTACGATACATGACATGATCCAAGGGAGCGAGCGAGACGGAAAGAAATTGAGAAGGTGAAGTGAAGCTAACCCTCTACGGTTAACTGTGTTCTCTATGCAGCAGTGATAGCCGAGGGTTAGATCGCCCATTGACCTCACCGCGTGTTCGAGACGAGAAGACCGTCACTTCCTGTGTCTCTGTACGCCATGAATCGCGCGAACAAAACAGACATGTTAATTTTGCAACATGTGCACGACGCGTCTAAACTGTTATGAATAAAATTGCCTATATCGAGCGTATTGTTTGACGCAGCGAGGTAGTGGTATTTCCTTAACAAACATTTGACGCATATTGCACTCCTTGAGCTATCATTTCTAAAAATGTAGTTGGAGGTTTTAGCGTACGTATACGCCATGCTAGACTATTAACTTCGCACATGTTTATCGGTATAACGTTTATGCATATTCTCAAAAATGTGAATGCATTTAATGATACTTTTAAAGGAACTGTATATTAACAATGCTGATATTTTGGATGAAAGGAATGAAATTGTGACATTCATTATGACATCAACATTAACAGTCATATACTAATTGTTCACAATCAGCTGTTCAAATAATCGTCACATTGTGTTACATCTCGCAAGAATATTTTATCAATATTTTGTTAAAATTTATTTTTTTCATATTATTAATATTTTTTTAATATTTCTTCTGCAAATAGTGTTCGAGACAATCCCCGTAAAAAAAGTACAAACTATAATATTAATTCTGTTGCCATGATCATGTGAAAATGCAAACAGTTTGGGAAGTATAATAATTTAAGAAAGAGAATCGAAAGATAATCAATTGGCACTTTCACATCCGCACTTGTGAACAAGATTCTTTTGTCTGGTGCCGGCATGTCTCGTATGGATCCTATTACCTGTCAACGGTATTTTTCAAGAAATCGTAAAACATTTTGCTTCACTAATCTCAACAATTTTAAACGTTGTCCCCTATTTTCGCAAAATTTCAATGGTGTCACTGGAATTTGACCGACAGTTTTCACCAACCGACGTGACGCGTGAAAAATAATACCATCGCACGGTTCAATGCTAGAAGAGAATTCACATTATATGTAAACATATTTTTGATCGTAGTTGAATTTTTCGACATATATAATGACAGGAACGGGGACCATGAAAATACGGAGGATATGATTTCGCAAGTTACATTTGTAACAGTAGGAAAAGATTCATGCTGTATTTCATGGAAATCGGTCAGTATTATATGCCCATCGTGATCGATCACATATGAATTCATGGGAAGTCTGTAATTCTGTCCTATCTTTCGCCTGTTACAAGGGAAAAATGTATATGTTTGAAGTTCGTCAAAACAGAAGAAAATATTTAATATATAAGCTATTTAATATAAAAGTTGACAAATATCCGTATGTTGATCTATTTTAATTGTAACAAAAATGTGTTAATCCATTACCAAAGAAGAAAAAAGAATGGGAGAAACTGGGAAAGAGAAGAAAGTATAAGTGACACAATGGAAGTAACAAGTCTAGAAAAAGTCTTTATAAAGCGCGAGTATTACTGTCGATAGTGGGAATGGAATCGGGCTTCTTTGTTCAAGGTTTCTCGCATCATCGGCCCAAGTGCGGCATACAACAGACAAGCGTCCCTTCGACACGCAGGATACGCGATGCCGGCACACTGACAGTCGCACACAATGGCAGGCAGTCCGGTAGTCGGGCCCCACGGCTTCGCAGCAGCTGGCCGCACGTTTGGCTCCGTAAGCCGCAACACCAGTCACTGGACTGCCGTCGTCGTTCGCGCTGCTCGTGTTTCCCTCGGAAGCCGAACCTTATTTCGCTGTGCCTGTTTCCGCTGTGAACTGCTTGCATGAACACCCGCCCGACCGACCGACCGGCCGTTCGTTCGCTCGCTCGCTCACTCGCTCGCTCGCTCTCTTGCCCACCCGCTTTCCGCTGCCGTTCGAAAGCTCCCGTTTCCTGCTCTCTGCTACTCATCACTTCCGGACCAAAAGCGCCATCTTGTGCATCCCGTAACACCTTCCTTGAAACAACCCTGTGTTTTCGCCTTTTCGCATCGATCGGGATAAAGAAGTGCGCGATAGGAAACAAAGGACGGCGAATTTTTCGTCGCTTCCTCAATCATTGATTTCGATCACTTTTGTCATTCAAATGCTTATACAAAATGAACATTTTCCGTTCGTTTGTGTGATACGAAAGTTTCCGAAAATCAGCACGATAAGGGAGAAACATTGAGACAACAGTTTTGAGACTGACCGATACGTAGCGGCATTTCAGTTGAAGCAACGACATGTCAACTTCTATTTCTGTCTCACTGTATCAACGACCCAAAAAGCTCACTGTTGGAAGAGCTACGAGGGTTGCTCGCCTCCGGCTCTCGACTAATAGGCTTAGTAAGTATACAGACATCTCTACCTATGTTTCCTTCCCCCCTCCTTCTCGTTCTCTTAGTCTTTTGTTCTTCTCCTACCATCCTTTTTCATTG
Organism: Nixonia krombeini; assembly: GCA_022817245.1. Lineage (NCBI taxonomy): Eukaryota > Metazoa > Arthropoda > Insecta > Hymenoptera > Scelionidae > Nixonia > Nixonia krombeini. Next base: position 22,589 of record JABFPT010001298.1, on the reverse strand, counting down.
TCGTTTGCAGTTAGATGTATCAGGCCTTTCGTCGATGAGCCCGCAAGCCCAAGAGATTTATGAATCGACTGGTTCAATTTATGTTAGTTATATCTCAAATGATTGTTCAACAGTCGAATGGAAATAATGCAATTATGTTATCAAAATAAATGTGCATGTTAGTACAATAACAGTTTGATAATGTAGAAATGAGTGAACGAATAAGCTAATGAATGATGTTGTTAACGATTCACTTATGCTGATGTTTATTCATAAATGATTATAATTCAATGTTCGCATTAAAGTTAGGGACAAGTATGATCAGTATTGCGGCGTTGTCCGCAACGTAAATGTATCGGAGAATAAGTGTGTGAGAGGAAGCGTTAATGGAGGAAGGGTGGGGCACAGGTAGCTTTTTGGATTGTAGTCAAACGTGGCCTTGTGTAAAAATGCTATTACTATACGACACATTTCAAAATACACGTTCGTACTCAACGTTACACTTGAGAATTTTTCCTTTTTCATTCAATCCCATCTTTTTGTTTCTGTCGATGGATGGATGAAGTAATGTCCTGTAGACAAATCTTATAGACAAAGAAATGAAGAACAAGGGAACTGAGACTAAGTTCATTCAAATACCCTGGTGGAAATTTAAGTCCGTCAAAGTTCAGTTCTTGGTCACAAATCCTGACTGCTGTATAGTACTAAGTCTGTCATTTGAACGAAAATCTGGCCAGAAACTGATGACAAATTCTGTTCAAACAATCGTCAGAAGTGTGCCACTGTTTTTTTCTTTATTTCCTGATCCTCCTGATCAGTTCCACGTATACAGACTGATCAGTATATGACCAAGTGTAATCAGAAAAGTGATTATTGTGTGATCAGTTACGAATACAAATAAATCATGCGTTTAATATTACTTTATTCGAATCACCTTTTCATTAGATTAACAAAATAACGTTAATGCGCATATATCAATGTTAACATTACCTTGAAGAATATTTGTGCTGATAAATTACATTACTTTTAGGTTAAATAACGAGTTATGAAAGAAGTAAGCTAACTTTTGCTATTTCTTAATTTTTCTTCTAGAGTTTGTAATAACTTCTAAATAATTGTTGACAAAAATTCTTTTTTATTGATTAATACCGTAATCAACGATGAACAAAACATTTCGAGCAATCCGAATTGGTTGTTATTGTCGAAGAATGAATAGGAATTGATCAAGTCATTCCTGTGGATAATCCGTTCGAGAAAGGAGAAATTGTGAGGTGTGTGGCAGCGAACATTGCTTCAAAAGTCTAGGTAATGTTCGAAGTAGCGAGAGGCGAGCATGCGCATAATCCTGGAGGGGCCTTGTTCCCACGGTCTGTGACGTGATCTTTGCCTAGCTGAGCAATTACCACAGCTCGGTCTAGTCTTGGCCGAGAGAATGTATGAATCCATTTCGTTTCTCTTTCTGCCTCGTTACTCTCTATATTGCGAGTCTGCCGTATGTCTTGTCCCTTTATGTAGGTCCCTGTATGTGCGAGTACGCAACACTCGCGCGGCCGATTATACCAGTGTTTTATAAACAGTCAGACGTTACGTTCACGCGCAAATGAATTCTCATTGTTACACAGATTGGAACTGCTCATCCGAACGACTAGTATGTGCGTCGATACAACTAAGAAAGAAAGAATGAAAGAATTTGGATTCGTCCAATATAGAGTAAGAAGCATAGTTACGGGGGCAACTAAAAAATGTCTAAATGACGCAAACATACCGCGTTCCCATTTACGTTAAATAAACGTTTAAAGCGCGTCAACTCTTCTCTTCGAGTTTATCGACATTCTTGGAGCACACCAGCAATCCACTGAATACACACGCCTCTTAAAAATGGAAAAATCATGACTATGAATTCTGAAACTCCGCGAAATCGACGTCATTCGAAACGTTTGCCACATGGAGGTTTATGTGTACGATGGCAGGATCAGTGAAACGGAGGTAGTCATCAAGAATGAAGGAAAATATAATAACTCCTGTAAAGTCGATCAGTACGTTCGTCTTGAATAAATCATTGAAGTGAAAGAAGAAGAGTCGCTCGGCGAGTTCAACAAAAAAGAAATTTACACTTATCTACCTCTTTATTTCTCTCTCGCACGCATGCTTCTCAACTGCTGTTTCTCTTTTCCTTTCCTTTTTGCCCTTTCTTCCCCTCTCCCCTACATTTCCTCCTCCGTCTCACCTCACCCTCCTTGTCCTCCAAACCCTACCCCTCCAATCTGCCTCCTCCTATATTTTCTATTTTCTCCCTATGTCCCTCCGATACTTTAGATTTGAAGGGGCGCGGTTTTTCCGTTCTTTGCGAACCAACCGCCTGTCGTATTGTACGTATCATATTTTTTTCATCTCTATCACTCATCTCTATATCTCATCATTATCACACATCATCACACATCGCAGACACTATCAACTAATCGCTATCATCAAATATAACGGTTTGTTGTTTCATAGCGTTTTGAATTACTCGATTAATGTGCGACGAAGTTCGCCGACTTAAAGCACTTACGTAGAAACACATATCTCCTTCCCCGCCTCTTTGTTTCCATTTATAGACGCACCACACTTGTGAAGTTTCGAAAACGTTCAGTTTCCTGACAAGATCCAATTGTTTCACAGTCACTGATGCCAAGTAAAGTTGAATAGTCAAATCCACATTCCACTATTTTTTTTTCATACAATCTGCGTAAAAATGTCACATGAATGGAACGTAAGAACGTTAAAGAATCCAGGAAGTAAGATGGAGTTTCTTCGCGTGAATGAGACTCATATATGTGTACATTACCGATTAACGTAATTATTATGTTGAATGAGTGCAGTGCCGAGGGTGAATGAACAAAAAAGAGTGTTGACTGGACGTATCAGCAATAGCAATAGTAACATAAGAGCAGTAATGAGTTCTTAACACTTCGAAATTGCAGCGACGTTCTATTACATTTGTTAAACAGTTTTTTCATGTTGTATTAGCTTGTTCCTAAGTATACAACGATTATGCGGCTTAAGTGTGAAGTTGGCTGTGAAAAAGTACAGTTATGTCCTTTGACGGAAAGAACGAAATTACTTTCCGAACAACCTAATAGAATCGTGTAGTTTACGTCGCACACTTCACTGTTTTATTCACCTTGTACGTGGTTTGAACCAAACTAAAAAGAGTACGACAATATTCTTGCACTGTATGACGAGGCTGAACTATCCGTTTGAGCTGCACACACATCTTTGGACGTCTGTCATACCATAGTTATAGAGAAATGCACGCGTGGAAAAATATTATACTAAAAATACTAAAAAACTGAAAATACTCAGTTTTAGTGTAACGCGTACAACGGGGATATATAAAAACAAATGTTTAATGATAATGTTCATAGTAACAATAATGATAATGATGATGACGATGAAGACAGTGTATGTAATAAAAGTAGTAGTAATAATAAAAGTAACAAGAACATCAATGAATGTGGGAGAAAACAATGTTGTGTCGTGTTTGTTCAACGCATGAGGTCGTCGTGCATATGGAACCGTGTGGAGCGAACAATTATTTTTGTAGTGACGTACGCTGGGTTCGTACGGGTTATAATACTCGAGCGAAAGGCTTGCGTTCGATCATTGGTACAGCAAGCGTTTATGAGTGGCATAAGTGGCGTTTGCTATACGTAACAATATTGTAGCGCGGGAAGCACCGTGGGAAACTTATGTACCGTTGTGCAGAATCCTTACAAGGAAATAACAAAGCATTGAATCTACATATATAAATGTTTACCGATCACTGGTAATCATCTCATTTAGGCGGCCATCGAAAAACGAAAATTAAAAGTCATCGAATGGTTAAGAATTGAAGGGAATTGTATTTTGTCTGTCATTATTGAATACAGCGCCGTGAAAATTTGTGTCTAATTTGTGTCTACCAACTGTACACTAAAATGCACTGATTGGTATCCAGCTCAATGGTGACCAGAAGAAATGAAGTTGGCACTCCAGATTGGCGCAGCACCACAGTGCGTCATAATGTCACATCGATTTTTTATCATAAATATTCATGAACGTCAGACGTTGTGCGGAAGCCAACGCTGATCTCTGACAATATGACAGTCGAAGACAGCAATAAAGCGACAAAGGCCGGACAAAAATGTCCCGTGCTTCGAGCAATTTTGCATCGTGCAGACAGTCGTCAGAGAAGCACATGGGATTTAACTTCACAAGAGTGAGAGAATATTGCCGAGTCGAGTGCGCGTATAATTTTCACGTGTTAGCCTCTGTTTTCCATTCCTTTGGCTCGGCGAAAACATCAAGCAGTTTTGGAAGGGATAATTTGGCCGTTAACGTCAGAAACTTGAAAGACGAAGAGACGTCGGTGAGAAAGATGGACCGATAACGAAATGTGAAAATGCGAATCATTTAATCTATTTATATTATAGTCTACAATTATAGTCTTATTCTTCTTTCCCACTTACTGTTTTCAGAATAATTTTTATATTGTTTATGAAAATGTTTGCTTGATAAGCAAAATATCTTTTTTTCATTACCTCCGTTAATTTATTTTTTATTAAAATCAACTGTATTTCGTTTCATTTTTGATACAGAAAATATTATCTTAATATTATAATATCTTGAAATTGAGTTTTCTATTACAGTGACATAACTAATTTTATGCAATGTCTCGCATAGTCTGAAATCATTTTTTTTATTTCGTACATTACCCAGTCGATAACGCTTTCTGTTTGAAAGTGTCGTCGAGATTCTTCAAAATCACGCGCTGTGGCGCTGTACTAAACTGGAGTGCCAACTTAAATTTCTTTTGGCCGCCATTGAGGTAGATACCAATCCGTGCACTTTAGTGTACACAGTGCACCGGAAGATATATGCATAACTATTGTAAGTAATAGTGTTTTCCCAGTATTTGAATTTGCACGGTTCGAGGAAAGGTGTAGCTATCACAAGAGGATTATAACTTCCGTTACTGGCGTCACGATGACGCAAAGAATCACAGACATGATTCATGCTATAGAAGGGTGACATTTAGTAATTTCTAATACGAGTAAATCAGATCATGAAAATCAAAGTTTCTGACTATACAAGGTATTCAAATAGGTTTATATAAGGTTTTATATAAGGTATTCAATAAGGTATTCAATAGGCCTTTTTTCCTATTTCAAACCTCTCTGCATACGTAAAAAATTGATTCCACTTAACGGTGAATTGTTAAACAATAGTTTTATGCTACGCAAATGTGAATTTTGAAATTTCTTATGTGGCTACATAGTACATCGAAAACTTGAGTTTTTCATAACTTTTCTTAGGTGTTCTTCTGCTTGAAACTTGATGATTTTATTTATTAAACGTTTTATTTTATGCGCCATGGACTATTAGAAAATGAATTTCTGTTCAAAGTATAATATAATAGTTTCGTATATTTTGAGATTAATAATTTTCTTTGTATCCCTATTAAATTTCTTGCATCTTTTCAAAATGTAAATTATATGTTGTTCTTAAATGTCTTCTCAAATTAACGAATAATCTGTAAAATAACAATTCTATAATTGATTCACTATCATGTTCAAGTTTGAGTAAAGGAATTTGGAAGCAGGCCCACTGTGTCTCTAAATAGGTGGACGGCCACTTTTGCGTGGATAATGCACGACTCTACGAAATGTTAAAAAAGTGTTCACCATGAAGAGGTTCAACATTTAATTAATTTTACATTTAAATTCACGTTTCCTTACTCGTTTCGTTCCTTTCAGAACGAATGGTAAATGGTATTAACTAATTCCATAAATGATACAATTTTCAATAACATTTATGATGCAAAGTAACATTTAACTCAGTTATTTGTTGGTAAGCATCAAAAGTTTTTTAAACATGTAATTATGTCACTGCCTGAAAGATAGCAAAGGTCATCAAAAAAAGAGGACTATACCTAAGTTAATAATGCTATGTTTTCAAGTAAAAAATGTGAATTTTCCTTGTTTTTAAATAATCCGCAGTTGTTTAGTAGCCAACGCAGGATATATTTGACTTCAGGTAGATTTCTTAAGTTGACATTGAAAATGATTTCTCGTTTTTGTTACAGCTCCCAGATCGTCAAACACAGGCACCAACAATTTGCCGCCATTAACGTTTCATCAGGTACACGGTGATAATATCAGACTCTGCAATGGGGCAACCATTGCAAAACGGCAGGAGAGCTTTTGCAAGGGAGTCACATTCAGCGCGAGGCCTGTGCGAGTCGGTGAAAAGGTAAGCTCGCCGTTTCTTGTTTTGTCACGAGTTTACTAATAACAACAATGAAAATGGACGACAAAAACAATTTTCTTTTTCGACGTTGCGTTGTTCACTATACTTTCTTTGTCACTTTCAAAATAACATTATTCCCTATTGAATCATAACAATCAACGTATCCTTACTTCAATGCCGCATGTGTATTCATTTTTCTTGTCACTCCTCTCATACTCCCTTTCGACTTCAATTCGTCTAAAGCATTGTATACGGATAGTGTATATCAACTAATTTTTGATATTTTACAACAACAATAATACCGTTGTATAGGCATCGTATGATAGTCGTGCTCTAAACACCTGTTCTCATGCTATCAACTGTGATTAGTTGTACACTTACAGATGTTTACACTTGTGTTTTTTACGCATATTTTTTATATATGGTTAACTGTGATAATAATATATTAGTATATATATGGTTACTACACAATACACGTATAATTATTGTAATGTAATGTGACGAAAACTACTGTTATCTGATTTGATCGTTAATGGACATGTGTGGATTACTGCATAAGCGGGAGAGGAAAAATTCTTCTTCATTTTTCGTTTACTTTTCATTCTTGCACATTACTTCATTCGAGTAGAAGTGACTGAGACAACCCTAGTGAAAATCAGTCTCGGTCAGTACTTGTCAGATATCGGAGCGACATTGGTTTTGCATCGGCCAATCGATACTGGCCAATATAGGCGAAAATGATGTCAGTCTGACACCGTACGACATGTCAGTCCGATATCGGAAACTCAATGTCGCTATAGTTTTAAATCGGCCAGTTGATATTGACTAATGTGGGAGAAAACAATGTCGGCCGGACATCGGACGATTGTGTAAAAAATCGGCCAAGATTCAACCTGGCCCAAGTTTTCTTACAAAATATAAAAGCTCTTCAGTTTCGATCGATGCCAATTTCGGTGATGTTGGACGCTTTCAGATAACACAAATGTCGTACAAGAGTAGCGTAACGCTCGTTAGTATAATATAACACGTTATATTGCTCTGTGGAAAAGAAGTTGTCACTCTTTGCCAATCCGTTTATTACTTAGGACAACTAAAATGTCAGAATGGTCGAACTGTAGACATCATTTTTCATAGCAGCAGAAAGGATTACCGTTTACGTTTTTGTAACAAGGAAACACGTCATTTGTCTGCTGTGTTTTCGAGCTTAATCCTTTCTGAATTGAAGGATGGCAGCGGTGTAATTAATATGCAACTGAAGCGTCTGTCCGTCAGTTTGTAAGAAATTGTATGAATTTAATAAAATCCATCCTGATCAGCCTACGCTATAGACATCAAGATTTCTTGCCAGGAACTTAACTTTTATGAATTTCATTTTCTACCAGGGGTATTGAGATTTTAAGAAAAAATGGCAACGTTTGTTTGTTCAAGCAACAATGAATGACATCATACAATGATAATCAAATCGATCATATGTGTTTGTTTAAACAAAACAATATAATAAACGATCTGTCGTTCGGAATCTCAAGTAATTTTTTGAAGCACGAGTTGATTTGATCCTAGTACATCTATACGCATTGTGCTTCGACGAAACGGGGATAACAATTTTGTGTCAAGTTCCACGTGTACTCAGATTATTCATCCATAGAGAAATACCGATAGAAGGCCAGATGGAAAGAGAGCCGCATGTTGTTTCACACCGCGATATTCTGGATTAAATTTATATTACGAGAATATCTAGCATTGAATTACATGGCAGTTCAGGAACGTACGGAAAGAGAAGGAATACCCGAGTGGATATTTTATGCAGTACGAACATACATTTTCTGTATGGACATTTTAATTTTATACACGGAAATAAATCGGACCGATGTCACATGACCGAGATTGAAACTTGGCCGATGTTAACAATCGATGTTGGTACGACATCAAAATGTAACGCTGCACTTAGATCGGACTCTGATCGGACTGATTCGATGTCAGTCCGAAATTGGCCAAACGATATCGAACCAAAATCGGCTTTTTGGTTTATATTAAATGCACATTGGCCATGTCGCTGTTGCCCTTAACAGTCTAAAGATAAAGCACATGAATTGTTAAAATGTTAACAAAAACTTAAAAAAAATTTTACAACATTTTTTATATATAATACTTATATATAATAGCATTCAGCTATTTTCTCCATAAACAATTTTAACGTGAAACGAATACGTCGACTCTTTTGCACGCGATTTTTCGTACACTGTCTACAACGTTTGATGCGATTCATGATAAGTATCTGCCCTCTTTTCCTGCTAGTAATATAGGATTGGTCTGACACAGAAGGGCTATACAGCTAGTCTATATGACATCTGTGGCAGCTATATTGAAAAACAAAAGTTTCTCCTACACAAAATCGACCTCGACTTACCGGCATGGGACTGACATAGAATGGTCGATGTCAGACCGATATCTTTTTCGCCTACATTGGCCGATGCAAAATGAACGTCGTTCCGATATCAGACAAGTATTGGCCGAGACTAATTTCCACTCGGGTACTATAACAGCAAGCAGGTGGAAGATTCAAGTTTATTATATATACAACATATTATGTACTTTTCACTTTTACGATTTTTGTCAAGCAAAAATGTCTACTTACTTATTTAAGTAGTTAGTTTAATTATTTATTTATTTTTGCATGTACTTCTATTCCCATTTTCGTTTGTTTCGTTACCTTTTTTTGTGTAATTTTCTGTACAAAAATTACGTTGATATTATTAAAACAGTAGAGAAGTTATATTTCTTTGTCGACTTCGACTATTCACTTTCTATTTAATTCACGCATACAGTTATACTTACTACATCAAGAGATACGGTCTTCTCATCTCTTTGTAAGTACTGATTGTGACTGATTGTGAGATAACGACCGTATGTAATTATACGAATATTGGGTATTTGGTAGTTGTACAAATTTTTAATCTGAAATTTTCAAGTTATGCTCCCTAAGGAGCGTAACGAATATTATCTCCAGAAAGCATTCTCTATGTTTATATATTCCATAAATTTAAATCCAGCATTGGGGAGAAACTGTAAAGAAAGATATTGTAAAATATGATCTTATCTATTTCGGAAAGATCTTACTTTTCCATATCAAAGATGACGACCAAAGATGACGACTTCCTTGGCCAATCATCGCTACTTCCACTATTAACTTACATGAATATCGGATCACAAATTTGACCTACGAATTTCTCTAGGTAGATGGCACGCACTGTTCCATGCGTTCTTTTAATATTTCCAGATAGATAACGCATAACATTCCACAATTTATTTATACAAATATTTTTTTTGCGCTAATTATTTGCACAAATTCATTTGCGCGTTTATTGGAGATTCAATATCTTAACTTCAAACTGTAACTTTTTCTATACAATGAATTGTAAAGCATGTTTCAAATGGGACAAAGCATAAAAATACCTATTTAAATACACCATAAAGTCAACAAATCAGAATTTCTCTCGGAAAAAACAATCATGTCAGAACAGATCAAACTTCAGCTTTACGTAGCATGAAATTATTTTTTTTAGACTCTATGAGTTTATATTATGCACTTTTTACAAGAAAATTCACGATTTAAAAGTCCTATATGAGGGCGAAAACATATGTGTTATTTAAACAGTATCATAAGACAAGTACAAGTTTACAGAGTTCAAGTTCAAGGATGAAGTCAATCTTTTCAATTATGTGCTTTCATATAATAAATACCTTACACGTTTTTCAAAACAAACTCACAGATGCTTTGAAAAAACAAGCGAAATCCAAAAAAATAATATAACAGTTAAAAATAATGCAAATACATACGATCTCCGAAATCATATCACTTGCACGAGCTCTATACTTTAACAGTATATACACAACGTATATTTACGCGAAGTTTCGGTACTTCGTTTCCTAAGAACGGGTTGATATGTCAACAAGTGCAGAAAGATACTGTGAGGAGCTCTTAGACGTGCTCCTTGTTTTGTGATTACGGCACTGATTGTTCTGCCCTTACTCTCCGCGATGAATATATTAGCTGATGCGCAGTACGCGTGCATTCTTTTTTTTTCTTTTTCCTAAGTCATACACAAGCGAAAGTCATACACAATCCAGATCGATTGTGACAGCGTCGCGGATCGTAAAATAATGCGATTAACGTATGTAAAATCAATCGTGAATCTTTTTTCATGGTAATTGTGCGTGCTTGCGTGTGTGCGTGTGTGCGTGTGGTGCGTTTTAAATAAAATTTATTTGTTTGACAAAAATGGCACACGAGCGACGTTATTACGTATGTAGTATGGGGAACCATGTGGCCGAGGCGTCTATAGCCGCGGGTTGAAATCGAGCGAGCATCAAAAAGGTACGTAAGAGTCAAGAGTCCTTGGGCGAGTATATCCCCAATCATTGGGATTGTGACGATTTGCCAGAATCACCCACTAATTGACAATTGTTGCTGACGCCTGTGCGAAAATGGATGGAAGACAGTAAATGAGACGTGGATAAAAAAGAGAGTGAGACAGATAAGTGCCAAGAAAAGACATTCCACTGAACTCGCTGGTTATTGATGTGTAACTTTGTTATGTGATATATTGTGGACGATTATTATTATATAAAGAGAAAGTGACCTTATAAAATACAATAATTTTATCTTAGGACAGACCTGTGTTACGTGGGTTTTCGCGCGATTTCCTCTCGCAGGCGTTTCTACGCCATGATAACGCGAACAGAAGATGTTCATAAAATAATAAAATAAGTTGTTTGTTTTAAAATGAGATATATTTTTGAAATACATTTTAGAGAAATGAGCGCATTAAATATAATTTCCTTTTGTCTTTGTTGTGTTGCCGGTATATCGCGATGAATATGTTATTTTATTAATTGACGATCGATATGTATGTTACATATCGATCGTATGTAGTTTGATGGTTTTTATGCTCTCGTTTCCGAGGGTGAGTGTCGGAAAAACGTTATTCCGATGTAACTGCACAATATAATAGTGTCCTTGTTCGCTGGAGTTTAGGGAAATCAAAATTTGTTAGCGTGATTTTTCCAGCGTAATGGAGGCATGACGTTGCGGCTATTCGACTTAGTTTATATTATCGGCGAGCGTTTTCGAGCGTCGTCGCGGCCGACGACGACTCTTAATTGATTTTCTGTAAGTTAGGAGGGTTCGGGCATTTTTCACGTTGATGGTTTTTAAAACATCTCGACTGTTGGCTATATCTCGTATTGACAGAAAAGTTACGCACGTAACAACTTGATAACTTAACATATTCAAAATATAATTCATGTAATTCGTTAGCAGGAATTTGTTTTACTATCGAATCACTTCAAAGCGTCTTTTATAACACACAGTACAAGAAAATAAATATTGCAATATAAAATCTAATATCAGACAAAAAATAACATTTTTTCAAAACGTACTTGCCGGTTCTGTTGTTACGTAACTTTTAAGAAACACGGTAGGATCATTATTTAAGAAGTTAGTCGAATTAAGCTGCATAGATAAATTTGTGCATAGGTATACGGACAAACTATTTCCACCTACGCATCAAACTTAATCAGAAAGTATGCCGCACAAAGAACTTGTGCACTACACAGAACTTGTATATACGGACTTGTATACTAATAACTCATACAGATTGTGATATTCTTAATCTGTATTATCGTCCATCACAATTACAACGTACAACAAAGAAGAACCGGCAAGTACTTTTCCAAAAATGCTATCTTTTGTTTGATCTGATATTTTTGCACTTTTATGTTACATCATCTAACCGTTTTTAGAAAAGGAAGTAGTGAAACTCAATATAAGATACAGTTAAAGCAAAGAGTTCATGCAAGTGCTGTGATGTCAGCGATCGTATGTACTTGCATTATTTTTACGTGTTAAACACTTTTTATGGAATATTACAGAACTATTGCACAGTATTGCATATCCGTCAGCTTTTATGAGACCTGAACAAATGAATGAACACAGGTATACTTGGAGTTACCTGAATAACAATTTTTCATCACGCGAATCCTTCATACAAACGTTAACATATCAAATACTGACAATCTTTGGATAAAAGCACAGCCGATTAATAAAAATAGAATTTCGTATCATAGAATTTCCAGTTGCGATATGAATTTTTATTCATTCCAGTACGTAACAATTGACATTAATAAATATGGCTTAGTAGTAGAATAGTTGCTTAAAACACGTATTATATTTATTTTACCATTACAGAAACATTACAGAAACAAACTTATTTTCTCTAGCTTGTTGATCTAATGTTGTGGAATATAACTTTTAGTGAAATTCAACGATCAATCGGTGAAACTATTATAAAAATAGCATATGTTTACAGAAACATTAGGTTGTACGCTTAACAATAGTTCTACTGCGAATAGGGTAATCAGTTTATCAAACTCAACACTGATCGCCTTTATTACTCAATGAACAAAGCGCGCATCGGTCGTTTCTGTAGAATACCATCGTTTGCATAAGTGAGCGTGCCTATGTACGTGCCTGCATACATATACCTGCGTTATATACTGTGTATGTGCGTTATAAAAGAGACAAAGACGATGGGGATAATGAATAAAAAGACGGTTCATTAATAGAACCCTTTCAATTCACTTTTGTTTCTTTGTGCCATTGACCTTTTGGAAACACAAAAAGTTATTTAAATAAAGTCGTAAAGTCGTTGTGGTCGAACGGGAATGTGCGTGCACATTTATTAACAAGAATGACTAATGAATGACTCAGATGAATCATGTACTTTCCAGGTCTGTGTCAAGTTTCTAGAAATTTCGGACAACTGGAGTGGTGTCATACGCTTTGGGTTTACTAGCAATGATCCGATTAATCTGCGTAGTGGCCTTCCAAGATATGCATGTCCAGATTTAACGAATAAGCCGGGCTACTGGGCGAAAGCTCTCGCAGAGAGGTTCGCCGAAAGGGACACCGTGCTATTCTACTATGTTACTTCTGCTGGAGATGTACATTTTGGAGTAAATGGCGAGGAGAAGGGTCTATTTTTTACTGGAGTCGAAACTAGAGGCCAGGTAAGGCAAATACCCCTCATTTCAGATATTTCTAACGTTGTTGCCTTGGTAGAAAAGTTGCGTTGTCATAACAGTCCAGGACAACGCGAATTGAGTTTCATTTTATTTCAAATTATGTCTTGTTTCAAGGAAACATTGATACAACTGACATATGGCAGTGTAATAGAATTATAAATTACGATGAATATTAACACATTGCGGACGGGGCTCTTCACGTTCAAAATGCCCCCAAAGACCGTACATTTTCGAACACTTTAAAACATGTTTACAAGTAATAGGAAGTGGGTACGCACATTTATAACTTTTATTTAGTATTCTTATTTCTACATGCTTAGAATGATTCAGTTGTTTCACAAAATTTGCTTAGGAATGCGAGATGCTTCATTACCATGGTAACGTAACATAAATATTTGTGACTGATTGCTTAAGTTGCTGATTGAATAAAAAGCATAAAAAACGAGATAACTCGTGACCCGTCCGCAATGTGTTAATTATATAAATTATAAAAACATTAAAAAGGAGCTGTAATGTAAAAAAAGACCATATAATAATAAATAAAAGTTAAAAATATGCATGCAGTTTTGTTTATTTATGTGAAACAACACAAATTTGCTTGTTTCTTTAATAATTGATTAGTTAACCTAAAAGTAATTTAATTTATTTGCTCACATTTTTTTGAAATCAATTTTAATAATGATGTATACGCATTAACATTATATTTGTTAATTTAATTAGAATATAACAATAAACTAATATCAAACGCATAATATTTTGGTATTCGTAATTGATGATACAATCAGTTTCTTGATTACACTTGGTCAGATACTGATCAGTCTGTATACGTGAAACTGGTCAGGAGGATCAAGAAATAAAAAAAGAAAGAGTGGCACATTTCACATTTCAAACGATTGTTTGAACAGAAGTAGTCAGATTTCTTGACAAGCACTTGGTCAGAATTATCAACAAACATTAGGGTTCCTGGTCAATAATTTAACTTTAACTAACTGCAATTTCTATCAAGGAAACTCCGCCGGAAGGAAGGAAGGTGATGTTGTAACGAATTTTTCACGCTCCTAAATCAACAATAATAATAATTGTACTTCATAATAATCCTCGATATTGTTGTCGATTTCTTATTTCGCGTTTTGTATGAAGAAACAGATGTCCGCATTAAAAAGATGATAAGAGAACACGACCTTTTGAACGATTCGTTACCAATAACTGTGCTAAACAGAGTATGTTTTTACAGTTTACATCTTTTATGTTTGTATCTTTACAGTTGTGGGCAATCATCGACGTTTATGGGAACAGTACCGCCATCGAGTTCGTCGATTCTAATAGGCAATATTTCAACAACGTGAGACATGGCGCAGATCATAGTAACGAAGACAATGCTCAGCATAGCAGACATTCGGCCATGGATGACGCCAGTAACGCTGGTCGTGACGTTGAGAGAATCGTCGTTCCGTCCATGCAGAGTCTGTCTATAAACCAGGAACCTGACATCGACTTGCCAGGCCTAAGGTTTCAACCCTCTGGCATCTTCTTTTCTCCGCTACCGTTTCATTCGTAAGTAGAGTAACTACTTATCTTTCCTTATTCGTCAATTTTTATCGTCGTGAAATGTATGCCCGCATGTGCGTGTGTCCATATACACGCTGCACTCATACATTTTTCATTGGCCATCTCTTATATAATACCTGTTATCAACAACATATTGCTTTACCATAGACATTGGCTGTTTGTTTGCCATTTCACTATTTTTATTTTTAACGAAGTTCCTGCTATTTTCTACTTTATTCAGTTTCGTCATGACATCAGCAATCATTTGCACATGCATTTACATCATATCGTTCGATTAATGCATTCAAAGTAACTGTTAATGGCTGTTGTCTGTCAAGGTAACTTACCTGGTTAAAATCTTTCAGTATTAAACGTCATTCATATCCTGCTTGACTGACGTTCTGTATTATGTAACCCCGTTTTTACAATTATTTAATATTGTAATGTTATTCAAATTATTCAATGTTATAAGTAAATATTGAAAGTGAATCTGAAAGACGAATAAATCTCTTTTTTGCGCTTATAACTTCGGAAATGACTTGTTACCTTACGTCTCCTTTTTCTTAGATTAGGCTTTAAATGTATAACAAATTATTTGTTAGTAATTCATAAAACGAGCAATTTTTGCTATAATTTGTGTTACAATTTGTAAGTGTTTTCTCTAAATAAGTAGACTTATCGAGGGTGTTATAAATGCAGCAGTGTTAATTGACATGCAATAACGTTTTCATTATCTTGTTGCAGAACTCATGGTAGAAATATTCGCTTCAGCAACCAGCAATGCGTCGCTACACGCACTGACACAGAGTTCTGCCACGGCTACGCGTTTACCAGTCGACCGCTTCTGCTAGGTGAAAGACTGGTAGTACAGATACTGGCAACGGAGCCAATGTATGTGGGTGCCCTGGCATTAGGACTCACTTCTTGCGACCCTGCACAACTCAGCGTGGAAGATTTGCCGGACGACAGTGATCTTCTTCTCGATCGGCCGGAATATTGGGTCGTATCGAAAGATGTTGCCTCAAGTCCGCAACCCGGTGATGAGATTGCATTCACCGTTACACATTTTGGCGAGGTTAATTATTGTTTACTTTGAAAAATTATTTTCCACTCTCGCATTTAAAGCAAAACGTATATGTGAGTGTGCAGTTGTGTGTATTTGTCACTTAGTCTAGTGAATAAACACTCATGGATGTCAATAGGTGCAAATGAGCAAAAATGGTGGCCCGCCAAACGTTGTGATGCATGTAGACCAGACCCTCCAACTATGGGCGTTTGTCGACGTATATGGTAGTACACAACGCGTGCGGATGCTCGCCAGCCGACCGGCATCGCCACTACGACAACGACAAGGAAATCCATCGCCTGTTGTCGGTCAGCAACAACAACAGAGTCAACAGCAACATGCCAACCATAACAATGCGGCTACGGAACTGTCGCGTTTTTCAGAGATGGTTCAGTTTAAGCCAGCCGTATGCGGCGGCACGGTGCTCGTGGTCAATCTGCCGCCCCAAGGTGCCTACCAGACTCCCCCTTTGCAAAGTTCGCAATCGATCTGTACTTCCACGGCAAGTCACCGGAATCCTTCGTTCGTTCATCTACCTGCCATTGCCGGCTCTACACACGTGGGTTCCTCCAGGCAGACGTCATCACCGCCCCTCACTGGCACCATGATTTCTACCGGTTCTTCAACCTACGTTGATCCAATTTCCTATCAAAGTCTTGATGGTACCTTGACGTCTCAGGTGTGTTACAATTTTAAACTTTCTCTTCCATCGTCATTCCCTTTACACACTTGTAAATTACTTTATATCAATGGAAATTACGCGCTTAAAATAAGTAGTTATGATTTTGTGTATGTTATTATATAATCGATTACAATAAATATTACTTAAGATTGTCCTTGTTCATTGCAAAAAATAAGTACCGCAGATCTATTTTTAAACTTTCTAATTCGGTCGTCCACATATATATTTTCAGTTTTCATTATATATTCTACTCATAATCGGAAACCTGTAATATACTAATTTTTTGTCTATACAAACCAGTAAATAACTGCGGAACCCTTTTCGGATCTCACTCAGGTGCTTAGAGTCACATAGCGCTCAAAACTAAAATATTTCACTGTCGAGAATTTCACATCGAGAAAATTGGGAAAATATTTGTCAATTGTACAGTAATGAAAAATCTTAATTGACAGGGCGAAATGTTGAGTATTTATTATTTTCGCCAAATTATTTAAACCAACCTGCTTTGGTGTACGAACAATGCAATAAATGAATTAATTGACAAATTGTTACATACTTTCTAATATTTATTGTACACATACACCTCTCATGTTTTTCTCGCATTTATTTGTATCATTATCACAGTTTTACATATTCATTCATATTTAATAATTATTACTTTACGATCTTTAGCTCTCTATTATTTACCAATTGCACCACAAATAATTTACTATTATTTACTAATAAAGAGCCTCTTTATTAGAATAAGTTATATATCATTTCATTAATGCAAGAATTATTTGCTTCTGTGACAAAATTATACTTGCCTGGAACAGAAGTCATGACATATGCACAATGCTCTGCTATTTTTTAACATTGCACATTTTACACTTTCTGTTCAGTTTTTTTTTTTAAGTATAAGAAAAGCAGCATTTGAGTGAAAGAAATGATTCAGACATCGATTTGTAGGCTTCTTCGCACCTACAGCAGTGGAGCGAAGGTCTGCAGCCAACACCCGGCCAACCAAGCGAATGTTCAGTTTGCTACGAATCCGTGATCGACAGCGTCCTTTATATGTGCGGTCATATGTGTATGTGTTACTCGTGTGCCATCCAGCAGTGGCGTGGAAAAGGCGGAGGACATTGTCCGCTATGTCGTGCGCTTATCAGAGATGTTATTCGTATTTACAGGTAAATTATTTGTTACTATTATTTTCTTTTTGTCATTGTTATTGTTACTATTACTAGGGTTATTAATATTAGTCACGTTAAGTTGTTCGATTACAGATATAAATCATGCTATATATTTATACATTTTTTGTTGAATATTTTAGATCCTGAAGCAGAATGGATTGCGACCGTAGATTGCCGTTATCAGTTTCTTTATCATTCGACACTGCTTCATTTTAATCAGGCTGGGATTTGTTGTACAGAAATCGAAGAGAAGAAATGAAGAGCAACGAAACATTGTGGATTATTGTTCCCCTTTACACTTTATGAAAACGCGAAAGTCACGTTCTCCACATGAATCAAATTCAGTGTGTCTTGCGACGAAAACCCGTGGTGGCAATTTTTTATATAAAAATAGACAGCCGATGGAATAACAGAGAATGAGGAAACTGTAATCTGAAGACTGAAGTTTGTCGTACCAGCGCGATATGTAGTTGTGAGATAAATGCTATTGAAAGTCTTGCAACTCATCGCTACTCTTAATATTGTTATTAAACATTAAATTATCACTGGCCCCACTACATTACATTACGACAACTACCGTTTTTAAAACTTATTGTTCTTTTACTTAATTTGGAATGAATTTATTTACAAATAAGAATGTTCTGGTCAGAAATATGATTGAATATCTTCGTCACTTATTGTAGTATCCTTATCTCTTATATCCTTTCATATTCACACGCATTTGTATGCGAAACGTGTGTCTGACTACTATCTCCATTTATTGTTGATACCTGTATCTAAAATGTCGTTGAATGTTAGGTTCATAAAACATTACGCACGTATATTCACTAACAAGTAGGACGTTGAAAAAACGGATGCTTTGTTATTCCTAATCAGCAATATGTATTTTCTTAACACAAAACAATCTTGTCCTTTTTTTCTTCAAATAATCAAAAGAACAAGGTTTTCTGCAAAAGACCGACGAACTGCTATATTTTCGGGGGTGAAGCATTTTACTAATTGATGATTTACTAATCGTACTTTATGTGTTTCTTAAATTGATGCGAAACATTCGTGGTATCGCAGGGGAATGATTAACTAGAGTTGTTCTTTCTAAAGGAGAATATACTTTTATAACTAGTTTGATGACTGCCATGCATAGTTAGTCTTTTCTACAATTCTACATGGATTTCGCGCCGTGATTAGTAATTCAAAAAATTTGTACATCACAAAAGCATTGTTGCTAAAACAGAAAATATTGACAATTTCCAAGATGTTTTTTCACGTGTGAACAAAAGAGAATCTGTAATTAGCAATTTTCGTGCTGCACTGTATCTGACTAACAGGCTGTTAGAAATATTCACGAGTTTAACACAATTCTCGGTAACATTGCGGGGTTTAAGCATTTTAATTCGTTGGAATTTCAGATCGCATATGTTGACGTTTATAATGCAAAGGTTTAATAAATGATGAGAAGAAGAGTCAAATGGCTGCGTATTCGAAATCGCACATTTATGGAGATTGTAGCCTGTATTTTTGTGCATACACAGGGAAACAGAGTAACCAAAAAATATCTATTTCGGATGAGATGTGATAGCGATATATAGACATCGGAAACTCGAGGAAAGCATTTCCATTTTGCGCAACAAATGAATGTAACGAACACTTTTTTAACTGCAAAAACGTTTTATTTTCATACACCAAACAAAACTGAATGTTCGTGTAGAATAAGATATGTATTCATTACTATTGCCGAGATGACAGCATTAATTGATAAAGCATACTGCATGGCCGTGCCTTAGAAATTACTGTTGTCTATACGAAAACGATTTTTTGTATTTTTAATAATTCGCTTGCACGCGTTATTAGTCAATGTGATCTTCCTCATTATAATTATTGATTTTTAACACGTACGAAATTGCAAATGGGTACTTGTAACCCTTAAAAAGGACAAGCCCCAACATATATTTACAAGTTCGGAGATGCATACGCGTTTATCTTATTAGCTTGTAACTGTTCGTCTGAATGTAAGGAATGTTGTAACATTCCTTACGTTATGTATAACGTACGTACTGAAAGTGTACCCTTATGAAAATAAAAGAAAATGATTGATAGCAATTGACGATAGCAAAGTTTGTTGTTTGTATCGTGGTCCTTTCTCTAGCTTTGAAAACAAAAAATCCATGGCGATGGACGGAGACGAAGCAGTTTATTAAAATGATGATTACGATGTTGCAAGTAATGAAAAATATAATATAGTAGTGAAATCTCTAGTCCAGTGAATGGCAGTCTATTCATCTGCTAATCCAAAAAAAGTAAAAAGATTAATCTTAAGAAAATGTTACTACTACCGCTACTATTATTCTGTTAAGTGTTATTGAAAAAAAAACCATGATTTACAACTACACTTTTACGTAATACTTCTCCTGACATTATATTCTTTAAGTGTAATGTTTCTAAGTATTTGATTTGTAATTTTTGTCTAATCAGTCAATTCGGAACTGTTCAATAGCAGTTATGCACTTTGATAAAAAAAATTACTTTGTGCCATTATGTGCTCATTGAGAAAATCATATTCGGATTTGCAATGCAAAATTGCGAAACAACAACAAAGTTTGTGCGGAAAAATATTTTATTACAAATTGATCGCGTGACAATCTTGCATGTAACAAGACAAAAAAAGACACGAATATATCTAAGAATAACATGTCAAATTCTTGTCCATATTAACGTCATGTTTAAAATTATGTTTCATAACGTGTAAAATTTTGGTGAGTGCATAAGAGAAAGGAAAAATATTTTTTTCCTCTATTGTAAAATCGCGAAGAAAAAATCTTTTGCTGGAGCAAGAGACGGTTCGACAAATGTAATGAGACATCATTCTCGACATATTCTCATCGACACAATTGTTATAATAATTATTCATTATTAATTATTTGCGTTTTCATTATCATTATTTATATTCGTAATGCCGCGGATGTTTATTAGCTTTACAACTTATTCTACTACCGCAATACTGATTACTATTGTATCTAACATATGTGCTAATTACGTAAGGTCATTCCTCTTAATGAGTGGTACGAGCGAGTGAATGTGCAGCAAAATTATATAACAAACACCCTTTCCGGATACGTTCATGTTTCCTTAACGAATTTGTATATTGAATGTCAACATTTGCTTTCTTATTTATTTTTTAGCTCGGTGCATATGAAATGCCGGATTTTCTTTACATATGAACATTTATCTCTCTGTTTTCCTTGTACTTTTGTTTCGGCATAATCTCGTTTATAATCGTACTGTTCATTGCCGTATTTCACAAGTCACATTTCAACAAAGAAGATTTTCTCAAAAGTGTTCACTTTTGATATTTGTTTTGAATTGTGGAAGGATATGATAAGAACCGATATTCGTGTCATTTTTGTATGTAAGTATAAACTTGGTAGTGATACTGCAAAGGCGACACACAATATAAACCAAGCGTTTGAGGAGAATACTGTTGACGATCGAAAAGTGCAGCGGTGGTTTGAAAACTCTTCTGAAAAAATCTATATCAGAGTTTATTGATTCTAAAGATCAGAGCTTCTTTAACACGTTGACTACCACGCGCATTTTACGTTGTTTGCCCCTGGCGTCACGATGAATTTTTTATTATGCAATACATATAATATTGCCTGTCACCGATAAATTCCGCGGCAGTCAACATGTTAAGACAGGCAGCTATGCATTAAAATCTCGCTAGGAAGTATAGTGAAGTAAATGGAGCATAGTGTGATTAAATAAATAGCTTTTGGAAACAGCTACGCAGTTCTATATATTAGTTAAACATCAGACATCTCATATGCACCAACCTGGTACATATCTGTATTATATTATATTTTTATAACTATTTTTATCTACATTTAGTCGTATTTGATTAATTTTTCCATTCATTGCGTAAACAAAGTTTCTTGCGTTTAGTTTTATACTATGGTGTTTCTTGAAATGCATGTTATTTAAGTATTAAATAATGTAAATGTACAGTGCGGTACACACGCACTGCCTATATATGTATTATGAGAGCGAAACATACATCTTACAATACATATACATTTGTCACTTTTCATCTATGGCCTTTTTGTATGTCTTTTGTTTTATTAAAAACATTTATATCATATTGCGACAATTTTTATGGTCATTCTACGGTGGGATGTCTTCTGAATTTTTAAATACAAAATATGCCAATAAAAGTTATATATATGTAATATAAATTCTTCGATATGCAATAAAAAGTCTGTAATATTTAAAAATGAATTGTGACTGTTCTCACTTCTGATTTCACTTTTCATGTTACATTCAATATGTGGCAAAGTCCTTCCCTGTTACAAATAATTTTGCTATCCAGTAGAGGCAACATAGATGCTTCCTGCTTCCGACTTAGCAAAACAATATTTCGAAATATTATGCAATTGATTCACGGTACTTGGCCTAGAGGAACTCGAGTAACCGAGGTTCGGCAACGTGGTAAGATAGGAAAAGTCTTTAAAATCACACACTATTTGTTGAATTCTTTTGCATACATTTACTAAAATTAATCAAAAAGGAGTTCAACATCTATTGACATAATACTGTGTCAGTATTATGTTTTTTACATGTAAGACGCGCAAATAGTTATAAATAATAAATTCTGAACATCTGATCGGCATCTTAACACATTGCGGACGGGGCTCTGCGCGTTCAACACGCCCTCAAAGACCGCACATTTTAAACGCTCCAAAAACATGCTTGGCAAGTAACAGGAAGCGGATACGCACATTTCTAATTTGCATTTAGT
>JABFPT010001296.1:14685-26969 GCA_022817245.1 Nixonia krombeini | reverse complement strand
GTTCGCCACATTGTTTCGCCAACAACGCGATTTTTCACAGTTTATTTCACAGTTGGCAATGCGAACACCACTTCCTCACATTCTCATACACGATTTTTATACATTATTTGTTTTGCATTGTATTTTTATCAGCAGTGCAAGACTTCATTGTTCATCGTATATTATTTGCTTTATAAATCTCCCTTTTTTTCGAATTTTTTGTTTTTTTTTTGTTTTAGACCAGTTCCACATTGCTTTATCAATAATTTTCGCATCTATTTTTCACAAACTTTTTTCTTTTTTCACACATTTTATTTCCTGCAATGTGCTTTGTTCGAAATTTTATTCCGCTGTTTATATTTGTTTTTTTTTTTCTTTTGTTATTGTTGCGAAGCCGGGAAATATCTCGGTCGGCATAAGAAGGCAATTTTTGCAGCATGTCATTACGACGTTTAGACTCGTTCGTTCACCGATTTCGACACGTCTCGGGCGCAAGTAGCGGCTGCGGGATCTCGGGTCTGACGTTGGCCGAGTGCAAGATCGGTCACGGTCGTCCGCGCCCATTGTGCCGGCGATCCGTCGCAGCCGCGGCAGGATACGAGCAACCGCGCGGAATCCAGCCGCGGCGTAACCGGCCCGAGTGTTGTACACACGTCCGCCGTGACGAGGCTAACGATCGCCCGAAGCGGCGTATCAAAAATGATCCGACCTTGCCTCGGCTCCGGAGGAGCAGCGAGAGCCTTCTTTTGATTTCACGCTCCGAGCTACGCCACGGCGCATTCGAGAGAAACGTCATTTTCTTACGTATTCCTTCTTCTCGCAAGCAATTTCAGTAATACGCGTTTCTACAATATGCATTATCCCAATACGCATATTTTCAGTATGCATTTTTTTCAGTATGCATTTTTTTCAGTATGCATTTTTTTCAGTATGCATTTTTGCAATATATATTTTTACACTATACATTTTTACAATATACATTTTTACAATATACGTTTTCATTTTCCTAATCGGTACATCCACTAAACGAGATTGGCAATCGCGTCGTTCGTTCAGTCTATTCGCCGATCCAGCACGATCGCTGCCGATCGCTTAGGAAGCTATGCCGGTTTCGCCAGAACCGGCAAAGAACGTCGCGAATGATTGGCGGATGACATTGAACGGGATCGCGGATCTCGCACAGGTGCACACGCCCTTGCACCTTCGACCAACGCAGAAGTAGGTCGCTGGCTTTTGGAAACAGTTTTACATCAGTAGAGCTGCCGGCTTTCCTCATCCTGCAGCTCTGCCTTCGACGATCCGCGCGAGAGTTTCACCGTATCATTTAACGGCTCGAACTGTACCATTCGAATCAGCTCACACCGTACGGCTCAAATCCGGCTCAAACTGTATGATTATTTAAATTATCGATCTCGTTGCAACTCGTCCTAAATAGGGAAGAATGAACGTGTTATTAAGGTACTATTAAGGCTTTGATAAGGACGCCTATTACTCGGGATTATACGATATATACTTAAATACCGATCGGCGTGTTTCTGCGATTGAAAATGTCCTTTTTTTTCTTCGATCTCACGTGGGTGTTGATTTCAACTATTTCTGTAATGCTCGAAGCAACTTTTCGCAGAGAAATCACACGAGGTTATGGCGAGATCGTTATACAAGTGTACAATTATAACGATACGATCTGACTGACTACGCGGCCACGATGGGAGGTCATATTGCGCAAGGAAATAAAATGATAAGAATTTGTAAAGGTCTGAGTAAAAGCGAGTTGATCTCCGGTCTGATCCGAGTATGTAAATGGCACCGAAGTAGCGATACCACCGATCAAGGTCGGGCCAGGAAACCGATCCTCGTTTAACCCAGAGCAGATTGCCGTATCTGAGGAACCGATCGGGCATCCTTCCCAAAGCCTTAACATCCTCCCGTTTCGATTTTCGTCTTGATTTTCGGCCCTTTGTGATTTCCGTGCCGAAATCTATATATAGAAACGCGGGTGTATGTGTGGCATAAACGAAAGCATGGAAAGTAATGGAAGAAGCGTAAAAGGGTCAGCGGGTAGGATCCGGCTAGCGTTAAAGTACAGCGAATAAATGGCCTACCTGTGGTCGCAAGGACGAAGGTACGAAGGGATGCAAGCGAGGAAGTGTTGTATACAACGGGGTATACGCGATCGTGATCTAGCACGAATCGGCGTCCGAGCGCGCGTACACGTGCACGTGTAATATCTGCATCTGTGGATTCCGCTCGTGTGAATGCGAGGTAGACCGTGCCAGTTGGCATTATGCAAATTCTCGCGCTGTACCGTTCGTATCGCTTAAAAGGTACCAGCGGCAAAGTGTCGCTGCTTATACCCACTGAGATATGCGCGGGTCGCGTGTCTCTCTCTTATCACTCGCTAAGGTAGCTCGCACTTTGCATACGCGGCATAATTCAACCTTACCGAACTGTCTAACCTTAGTGAACAGTCTAACCTTACCTAACAGTCTAACCCAACTTAACCTTACCCTTACCAGGCAATTGCCTCTCATCTTCTGTCTCCTGCGTGTATACATGTATGTGTGTATGTACACTTTACATCCCCCTGCGCGTCCCAGTACGAGAACGACTGTCGCGCATCGAAACAGCGTCCCAGTTATTGAATTCCTTTACCCAAGTACGCGCGTTTACTTTTTTTTTTTGTCGAAGTAGCGTCGCTGTTGCGCAACAGGGAAATGTTATCGGGCAATCTCCGCAAACGTCTGCCGGTCGAGCCGAGCCTCGAAACACACCGATGCATTTCACCTTCGACGGTTTCGAAATCGTCGTCCGCCTGACGGGTTATTCATTTCGCTGGATAGATTTATTTAGCGGAGACCGTTCAGAGAGGAAATGACAGTTCGCCGGCTACGCAGCCTGTAACTGCTGGCGAAGTGCTGGCTGCCGGTCGCGCAACGATGTCGATGTGATACGCTGAATTTGTAGGTTACTGTCAGAGCTGGGCGACAATACGATAATGATTCCCTATCGATAATCAGTGCTGGTTCACCGCCGACAACTTGTAACGGATTGATAATTGCTACAGGATTATTATATTTTAATAGATCGGTTGTTAACGGCGATCGTCGAAAAACGATATAAATTTTGATATTTCAATTGCATCGACACATTTCAGAAAGGAGACTTTCAGAAATGTTGAACCCCAAATTTCTTTTTTCTCGAATATCTCTGCTCCTAACGGTCGGAGGGGTCAATATGTGGGGTGATTCTTGATGTCCGTCGCGAGATCTATCGATTGGTGTGCCACTCAAAGCCGAAATCTAAAGTTAATTTTTCGACAAAAATTGAACCCCTCTGAGAAATCGTGAAAAATTTTTTTCCATCTTCTTTCCTTTTTTCACACTATATGCTGTCATTTTTGAGGGGGAAGCCGAATCTGTATCGCAATCAAGGCGTATCCTACTGTAAGTGCCTTTTTTACTCCAAAAATGGTAAGATGACTGGGATAGAACTGGAACTATTGGCATTGCAAGTTTAATTAAAAGCCGTATTGTTGATTCAGATCGATGTGTTCTGGCTTGTTGGGTTGGTGACGATGTTCGGAACGAAATGGTGCGTCAATCATTTTCAAATTCCGAAACTGAGGAGAGTAATAGAACGAGTACTTCGAAACTCTTTAGATCGCCTTTTTCCTAAACCTTCCACATGTCTCCTAAAGTTAGTCAAAAACTTTAGAACTATTGCAAGACTACCTAGAACTTTAATTTTCTGATAATTAAAAAAGGGTCTAGTATACACAAAGGTCATATTTCCTCACTGATTTGACCTTTAACTTATTGTAGTATGCATATACTGAAAAGATCAAATTATTATGCGATGTTCTTTATCAATGTAAACAAGTTTCATAAAACAGTCTACGGTTAACAGTTATCGATAAATCGTACATTATAAAATACATTTTTAATGGGAGTATTTTATAATACTTCGGTCTGATAAAAATCGTCAGTGTTGAAAGTTATTCGAGAAATGTTTGAAAATTACGAGTTGATGATAGAATTGCTATTTATCATTTGCGAGCACTGTAAGCACGTTATTTTGCCGCATTAACTTCCCGTGTGTTTACGGTGGTAAAAACACAATCTTTCAGGGAAACTACTGAACTGAAAACGTACAATTTAATGATTATTTCTGATGAAGATTAATTATAACGACACAGAACATTCATTCATAATCACTGCAATAAATTTAACTTTCATTCGTCATATAAGGGCGTTGCAAATTATAGACAAATAGTGGCGTGAGAATAACATAATGAAACATATGCACGCATTAAAGTTGCAGGGCTTGTCAGTACCGTATACGTAAGGTTAGGTGAGGTTAGGTTAGGTAATAATTTCGACATAACTCTTTGCATATTGATATATATATATAATAAAACCATATATTTTTGCAACATATAGTAAATAATTAACAAAAAGAAGAAATACGATGTTCTGATCATACAATTTTACCAGTACATTATTTCAGTATCATATTTCTTCATTCTAAAAATCTAAATCAAATACTAACACTTTTGTATCAATTGGTTTCAAATTGTAATATAAATGAATATTTCCAATAGAACGGCAAACCCAAAATTTGTCACTATGATTTGTGCTAAGTAAAATGGAGTTCCTCTGATAGCTGAATACACACCTGACGCGACTTACCATACTACCATACCATCTTCAAAGTGCTCGGTTCAAATCCCTCTATCTTTCTCTATTCTTTATATTGACGTAGTGTCATCTCTTACAAAAGCTCTTTACTCTGAAAGAAGTAAGTTTAAGCAAAACAGCCGATTGAGCAGTTAAATTCAGATGTAATTAACCGAGGTGAAAAGGCAACGTCGCAGGGATGGGGGGAGGGGGGTAAATGAAACGAACTTTCCACCGTTCGTTTGTCACAGATAATCAACCACCAACAAAGAAGATAGTCGCTTTACGAAGGAAAACTTAAATATGAATCGCAGCTTTCACAAAGAACGCAGCTCCGACGAATCGTGACTAGAAATCGTCAATTATTAATTTTCGTGGCACATTTATAACCTCTGTGGAAAGTGTGAATGGAGATAAGATAGCTGGAGGCACGTTGGGTGAAGAAAAAAGAGGTGAAAAGGAACGAGAAAACGCGTTGATTGAATCGGTAACATTTATGAATTTAATAATCGTACGTGTAACGTACACTGCATTAATTAATATATTCGAACTGCGTTTCACTACTCGTCAACGCTCGCTCGGCAGCTCGAGTGAACAACGAGCGAGCCGTGTTGAAGCCAGCGGGCGTTGCACCCAATTAAATTGCATACCTATTACCTAATCAGTCAAGCTCTTCGCGAAACGTGGTGTGGCGAACTTTGACGTCTTCATAGTTGGCGACGCCGTTTTTCATCGACCATTGATTCAGTCTTGTTACTACAGCGATGGGCTACTTGTGTGTCCCGCGAATGGACTTTCACTTTATTTTCATTCCACAGTTAATTTTGCAATAACTAACAGTAATTCTTGTGGAGTAACGCGTCTGTACCGAATAGGAAAACAAATTATCACGTATAACAAATTTTTGAATGTGCATATATTTGTCCAGCGCGGTATGGAAATTAGTTTCTTTTACTGGAATTATTTTCAACATGATAACTATATTACTGGGTTGTTCAAAAATAACTGTAAAAAATTGAATATTAATTTTCTGTTTATATTTTAATGCTGTAAATATTGCATTGTTCTAATGGATCTGAGACAATAGTGATATTGGATTGGTAAAAGACGAAATAAACAGAGACTTTTTAAAGAGCAGTGAAACCTTACCGATGTCACGAGACTGTGCACACGACGCGTCAAAACATTGGTACAGTCTGTGTCTATATTTGCATGTCCACTTAACGCGATGTTTGACGGAAATTAACATAATAGGGTCACATCTCGAGGCAAACAAAAACCTCTTTTGCTTTAGTACGTTTCATTTGATTCATTCACATTTCCTTGAACGGATTTCATAGAAGATTTGCCATATTAAGCAATTTAGACATTATTTAACTCAATCGCCATTACAATTTCATTGCATCAGTTCAAACAAACTATTCCATTTCTATTTAAAGAACAATCTATATACAAAATTTCTTACTCTTTTTTCCTTTATCTTTAATCAAAAAATTCCTATTACAAGTAAAAATTTTTTTACAATGGGTAACATATGCTTTAATCAGTAAATGAATTATCTAATTTGCAACACAAATGAAAACAGTGAGTCAAACAGAAGAACCCTATTTATACGGCCCTGAACAATCGTATCGACGTTAATTACGCAAAGACAGTCGGCAATTCGAGATATGAACTTGATACGAAGCACCTGAAAATAGTGCGCAAAGTGGACGAGGCTCTTGACCGAACATCTCTAGAATAGACGTGGCCCGAATTTCCAAGCCTTTGTGCGTGAGAGTGGCTAAGCGCCTAAACCTGTTCCTCTCCGAGCGGATTCGCGACGAAAGTGCACTGACATAAATTCGTCCAGTCGTGCAGACTATGCCCGTGCGGCTGGAATTATTATCGCTGGGTCCCTATCTATATTTCAAATAACTATTGATTGCGGACAGTCCAGAATGAAAACCAGCTTTGTGATTACGGGACGGGAATAAATATGGCCGGCTCGGCAATATTATTTATAGTGTCGTAGATCAAAGTCGTGTTAGTCCTCTGTTATAAATTTCTAGATACTTCAATTGCTCGCGATACGAGTCAGCGATGAAAGTAGATAATAATTAGTAGAATGGTTGTACAGTTGGAAGGACGGTACCAGTATTTTAATTTTGTGACAAAACGTTAGTTCGCCTTTATTCAGCTTTTCAGAACAGTACAATCAGTGACAAAAATTTATATATTTATACATTTAGTACGGCACATGCGACTACTATATTACCAAACCCGCCATTAGCGTAATTAAAAGTGATAGTTCGTTTGTTTTAACTATACATTATATTAATATAAAGAACTGTACTGCTATATGTATATTTAACTAGATTGTGCTATATATTGCAGTATACGTTACTACACAGACTGTGTTACGTTACTGTGCACTACATTACTGAACATGTCCTTCAAGCGTGTAACTGTAATTGATAGTTACTGCAACCATACTTGTCGTCAAAATCGTGAAACGGATTTATAGCAATCATAAATACTCCCCGCTAAGACAACGAGAAACATAGTCTCACCTCGATCGTACATCCGCCAACAATTACGGTTTCCACGGCCCTATAAATTATAACGCTGACCCTCGAGACGCCGCGAGTGTCACTCGTCGACGTTCGCGAGTAGCACACGAAGCATCGCGAATCCGATCCTCTCGGCGTAGTGGCCAGCGCCAGAGCTAACGAACTTCCTACCGAAGGCATCGACCATTAACTCGGCAGGTTTCTCGGAATGGAGCAGCTCCGGCCTCGATCTCGACTGAATCGTGTTATAAGGACCGGTCGCGGCGGCGCTGCTCGCCCCTCATAACGTAGCGCGTCTGCTACTTGTACCACACCGCGCAGCCACTACACGGCGTCACTCTACCCGATTCCTGCCTGATTCCTGCCTGATTCCTGCCTGATTCCTGCCTGATTCCTGCCCACCTTCTTCTTCTCTTTAGTTATGGCATTATCGCAATCTTGTTCGATTGACGGTATGCAAAACCGACAGTAATATATTTTTATTATTGTACAAATTTAGTTGGATATCGCACTTTCGTCATGTATCGCCTTCAGTTTTATTCTTTCCACTATCAACAAATGGAATTTAACTTTTTTTTGTTTTAAATCTTTGGACGTTCACACATCCGGGTCGATACATACCCATCGTTGCTTAACCCCAGAAATCTAACCCGAACTGTTTTAATGTGATTTAATGTGACAGCAAAGTTAACCACTGCTACAAGATTCCGTTACTCACTGAAACACGCTCACGCGTGAACGGGGTGAACGGAAACCCTGGTATCATCACTCTTTCTATTGTTGTCTCGGAGTCCGGCTCGTATCAGTCAGAAATATGAGATCGGTAAAAGACGGTGAGACACGCGTCAGGTATTTTGGATACGTGCCGAGCTTCGCGGAGGACGATGTCTGATCGCGGCGATATTCGGTTAAACGTACCTGTGCCGTCGTATCGTCGTACACGCGTCCCTAGAAAGCCTGGGAAGTGACCCGAGCAGGTCGAGGAAAGCAGTAAAGACGCGATGTTGCTCACGGGTTGCGCGGCACCGGCGTTCGGGCTACGTGCATCGCGATATTAACACCGGCCCGCTCTCGAAAATCTAGATGACCCTCGATCCCAGTCGAGATAATCGCGTGGAAAAATGTGGTATGTTTAGCAAAAGCCATCCGTTGAATCTTAATTAAGTCCTTACGATTCTACAGAGGTGGAAATGGTAGAATCGCCGTAATCGTTTATTGTTATGATTATTGTTATTGTTGCATTATCACAATAGTTTATAGTTGTTTTCTGTTCTTTATTGATCCACTGTAAGCAAGCGAGACGGGCCGTTTCCGTCATTTTAAAATATCACCTTCTTATCTGCCCTGCGTAACATGAGAATCCGTCTTATCGCTTGAAATGTATCAGGTAGGCTTATCAACGGTGACTAGATGAAGACATGATGTCGGCGAAGCTTAAGACGCAGGAACACAATTTTTTCCTGGTTCGATGGTCTGCAATTAATTAAGGAAATAGGAAATAGGTTTGTTACACCGGGATTAGACCTGAACTTTTAGTAAACCTATGTGTAACTATGTATAATTCGAGCCTTCCATTGTGAAACTGTGTAGGTCTAATTTGGATAATATGGTTGCTATGATTGTATACTGAAATTCTGTTCTTATTTACGAAAGATCCATAATTGATAAAATAGTGGACTTAAGCCAGTTCCAAAATAAACATGCTCATACATGACTCATATTCCAACCGCAAAGCGATTACTAATGGACCATGGACGGAAAAAGTCCTGTAACTCAAGTTCCTATATAATCCATATATAGACCACGTACGAATCACGCGTAATCCCACATAACCCATCTGAAGTTCATACATATTCATTTCTCCACCGAGTTTCATCATTCCCGTTTAAAAGCACTGAGAAGCCCGACGTAGCAGGAATCGCCCTTATCGGCCAATCGCATGGCTTCATAAATTGTCGGGATCGGTAAAGTTTTGCTTTTTTCTCATCCTCTTGGTAATTAATTTTACCGGGGACGCGCGCGCACCGCATCCGTGATGTATTCTCTCACGTCGACGTGCGATGCGAGGCAGGGGTGGGGGAGGGAGAAAAAGCGATTTAAATACATGAGTCGCGGGCGAGACTGTAAGATACTTTCTCTTCCCGGCACAGCTCCAAATAGCGATTATCGCGCGTGACTCGTCGAAACTAAAACGCCGTGCGATATACGTGCCTCAAGACTCAACTCTATCGGAGATAAGCGCATCCTATGCCTCACTAAAAATAATCACAAATAAACCTCGTCAGGCGTATCGAGGCGCGAGCCGCAGACGGGGAAGAATTTTTCGCTCTTATCCCCCCTCACACGCAAACCGTTCAAATCAATTTACGTTGTCACTGGTATTTCCAAAACGTTCGATAAAAACATGCTACTTAATCAAACTTATTTACAACTACACTGCTCCAATCTATAATTATTGCTTATAATTGTACAATCTGTTGTAAAAGTGGTGGAAATTCGATCTTGAAGAGTTTGGTAATATTTTTCGTAATAACGTTGAGCTAATTTTAGAAATTAAGATTATGTGTCGATTTACAAGGCGTCGTTTTTCATACAACTACGTAAATTAACTGTCAGCTTTGTAGAACAATGTCGGGAACACGATAAACTCCGAATAAAGCATTTCACGTTAGTCCAGTTGCAACCTGTTGAGACGCGGACATTCCTCCGCAACAATTTGATACTTTGTTTCCAGCATTGAATTACATTATAGCTGGAGGTTATTTGATAATCTGACACTCTTTTTCCCGAGCCGCGACTGACGTTTCGGTATTTCGTACGAGTCAGCCGTCCGTTTCACAACGTCCAGCTCGAATTTATTCCCATTGTCGAAAACCTGGATTGAGTAACCGACAATGACAAAGTGATAACGAAGAGGCGCGTTTCCCAACGTTTTAATTAATGTTCCGGCCGCTCGCTGTCACTCGGGCAACGGTGAAACGTAAACGTACCCGAATGATTGATTAAAGGTCGCTATTCACCGCAAAAAGTTGATTACGCATTAACTCCCGCATTTCTCCACGATTTGCTTTCCTATTACTCAAATTCGAACGAAAATATCCGATGAAAGTGTCCAAAATTGCTTTTCAACGTATATTTCCGATGTACGCGAACATTCGAAAAACTCGTTTTGTGTCTCTCTCTCTCTCTCTCTCTCTCTCTCTCTCTCTCTCTAACGTTGAACTGTCCACAGTTCGGTTAGCCGGGTATCGGCGATTTGCGCGCGGAACGGTGGAGGGAGTAGACCGAGGGAGTCGCCACAGCGTCCGAATTCGAGAGCAAACGTAACTTTCCATATCCTGCGTGAAGTGAAGCGCGGATGCGTGGTCGCACGCACAGGTGGCTCGCGACGGCGGAGTCTCACGAAAGCGGAGCAAGACGGCGAGCGGAAACCGCGGCACTCGTTCAGTCGTTCCGCTCGCCTCGGATCGAATCGCGTTCTTGCTTCGCTGCGTGAGACGATGAGAACCGAGCCGGTTTCCTTCGCTCACGATGTTTGTACACAAAGCAACCCTTCACACGTGAAAGTTCTTTGTCCGGTTTTTCTTTTCCCGCCAATAGTAAATATCGACGCCGTCGAAACATCTCGATCGCCTCGAGAAACACAGCGGACGGTTATAAAACAGTAAATCGTGTCAAAACGTTGCACGTTTAAAGTTATCTTTATTGCAATGCTACAATAGCAATTATCATAACGCGTATAACAAACTAATACGCGTTTGCGTTTAATGAGGAAAGTCATGTGTGATTTATATGCCGTGGCTTTGCAGGATTTACGTTTTTCCGTTATTACCGTGACGTCACGCCGAGAAATGAAAAGTTGAAAATGACTAATAGCAAAGATATCGGGAATAATGCGTTTTTTCCGTTGCGCATTATTTACGACAAAAGTAATGTTCCAAAGATATTTTTATATTATTTAATCCCTTTGGCGACACGATTAGGAAATTAATCAATAATACAAATCGATAATAAAAAAGTTCATGGTACTTTTATTTGCAGTTATATAAGATTATAGTGAAGTACTGAAAGAATAAGGCGATGCGAATACTTGTTGAAAACAAAAAGTCAATGAACAAGTGTTTATGCTAAATTTCCTCCCCCTGAGCCGAGCACAGACGAGTCTGCCCGAGGTCGGGCCGAGTGCATCGACCCTGCTTACGGTACCCCTGGAGAATAGAGCCGCACCTGTCCGTCGTGCAGGAGCCGATCAGGATGGCAAGATCGTGCGACCCGATTTTCTCGGGCGAAAGCTCGGATCGACTGCTCGCCGCGTCAACTCGATGTATCATTAAAGACGAACGGAGTCGAGCGACGCTCGCTTATCAATAGACACAGGCGAGCCGTTCATTCATAAAAATATCAATGCCACCGGTCTCCTTATCGCAATCGATGATTCGCAAATAATGAGGGAGCGCATAATTACGTTACTATTTACGCGGAAAAGCATTAATCAATGTTATTTATGCAGACATAAATTTCGTTATTATATTAAGTGCTTATCGAACATTGAGGAATGCATTTGAAAAAATATTTATTGCATAAAGAATTATTAAACAATAAATTATAAATTAGCTGCATATTTGTAACTCAAATTGTAATTAGAACTTTTGCATTTGTTTATTTGTAATTTAACAGCAACTTTTTATTACACACCTTTTTTATTTTACAAAAAAGTGTGTTTAAACTAATAACTCTCTGGACTGGTAATTCATCCATTCTCAGGATAAGAACGTAATTTAATAATTTCTTATTTAATAATCCTCCGTTTATGCTTGTTACATATGAGAACTATATTCTAATGTTGTTACAGATTTGGCGCAAATAAGGGCACTGGTGGAGTCTTCAGGAATGGTGCCAAGCGGTTCTGCGTGCCCCTCCTGTGGCATGCCCTTCGATAAAGGGAAGAAAAGACGGTTGATCGATGCCTGTGGCCACGAGAGATGCTATTCTTGCCTCTTTCGCAGCGAAACTTGTCCGCTGTGTGCGCGCAACCAAGACAACCGCTACGATGACGATAAGTACGAACTCGAGGACG